>OX155706.1:8132734-8404350 GCA_944547425.1 Eupithecia centaureata
TAATATATTTAATATTCTCTGTGAGTTTCATACAAATTCGACCACTGGCTAAACCAAAAAAATTACAAAACCATTAACATTACATTTTAAGTATGTCTTTCTTGGAAATTCCTGAAACACATGTTTTAATTTATGGTAATATCAAAACAATCGACATAGCTCAAAGAATTAGCAAGCTGAAGTGGCAATGGGCCGGCCATATCTCGCGAAGAACCGACAACCGTTGGGGTAACCGTGTTCTTGAGTGGAGACCGCGACTCGGTAAACGTAGCGTAGGACGCCCTCCGGCCAGGTGGGATGACGATCTGCGAAAGACTGCTGGCAGATGCTGGATGCGTCAAGCTGAAGACAGGGCGCTATGGCGCTCATTGGGGGAGGCCTATGTCCAGCAGTGGACTAATATAGGTTGATGATGATGATGATGATGAATATCAAAACATACCAAAAATGTCTTATCATGAGTATCCTGCATTATAGAGTTACAAACAATTCAACGGATACGGAGCTAAACTACGAATCTCAAACTCTTAACCCGTTCTTAATTTCAATAGGTTTTAGAAAAATTCTGTAACACGTGTTCAGTCAGTTCTTTTATATTTTTAGTATTCTCTGTAAGTTTCAAGCTAATCGGGCCACTGGTTATGGAGTTACAAAAACACAAAAAAAAAACTACGAAACCCAGAAAGAAATTGTTCTGTCTAGGAATCCAAAGACATCATTATATAGGTAAAAAGTTTCATGCCATGTGTGGCTCTATTTATAATAAAATCCCTTGTAACATCAAAGATTTACCTTTAAAATTATTTATATAAAAGCTAAAATTATTGCTCATTGAAAGAGCTTTTTATCTTTTTAAGGAACTCATGGAAATCAATTTAAGAAATTATTAAATTAGTAATCAACGTTATTGACATTTATTCTGTTTAATTATTCTTTAAATTGTATTATGATAATCACATGAAAACAATTGAAATTGAAACATAACTTTGAGATATTTTGCATGCCAATGTGTTTTGGTGAAGTATGTGACACTATTCTAATGTACCTATAAGACCTGTATGTATATGACCATTTTTCGTGCAATAAATGAAATGAAATGAACTTCATTCTCTCTTTTCTCCCCCGAGTTTAAATTTCCAAAAAATTCTTATCGAGTGTCTGTAGTAAAAGGTACCAACCGTCCCAATTTAAGATGTGGTAAGAAAATGTTTATTTGGTTTCACAAAACATACAGTGTAAGCTATTACTAAAACGAGAAAGCATTTTAGTTTTATAATAAAGTGATTAGAAGGTACCTAGTTATGTAGTCCATGGCATCAAGTAGTTTAAGAAACTAGGTACATTTGCACTATTTGGAACAGTCTGTAGTGAGCTCAATTCTAAGAAATATAAATATAAAATAAATATAAATATAAATAATTCCGAACAGTCCACACAGCATCATCTAGCCCCAAGCTAAGCAGAGCTCGTGTTATGGGTACTAGATGACTGGTATACTTAATACAATACATTACAAATGAAATAACATCGCAAATATTTTCGGATTCGGCAGGACTTGAACCCTTGCTCAGATACAGAAATGCTACCAACTGCGCCACGCATTCATGTGACCTAGTCGAAAGGTATTGCTAATGCTATGATTAAAGATATTCCTATTATTGTAAGATGGTGTTTCGTTTCATCCGGTAGTTTCTATAAGGCTGTGTCTCCAGTAGGCAAACAGTGAGCAGCCGACTGAGTTTGCGTCAGTTCAGTACGCCCTTCAGTATATTTTAAATTGAGTGCCCACAGTGTGCTAGTTTGCGCTCACTGTACGCAGTTTGCACGCAATTTGCAGCGATACGTGCGCCGACTGTCTCAGTTAGTGGCCGACTCGCAGGTTCCAGTGCTTGCGATATGCACGCAAACTGATCTGAGTTTGTAGCTGTTCGCCACAAATTTGCGGCTCACTCAGTCGGCTGCTCACAGTTTGCCTACTGGGGACATAGCCTAAATCTCCAGGAAATGTCCATACGACATCCCTACGCCGCCGAGTTGCAGGGGTCTATTCTTACGACGACTCTCCTGCTACGGCTTTATACTGTAGGCTCCAAATCCTATAATGACGTTATTTCCAAAGGCAATCTCAACTTTTATATTTATGGCGCGAGTTTACCCGCGCACCGGAAACAGATGCGTGGCTTCTTTTTAATCACTTTTATTTTATTTACTTTGTTTCCGGTGCTTTTTATTGAGGAGTTTAAAACCTCGTGGGCCTTTGTCATCTTGGTGAAATAAAACCGCGTCAGAACTAATTAAACTGCTAGGGAGTTGCTTGAACGAGTTGAAATGCCAAGTTTGGTAAAGCAACTAGTTTTTCTCTGTTTCCCTAAAGTGTTATATCACTACATAGTATAAAACAAAGTCGCTTTCTCTGTCCCTATGTCCCTTTGTATGCTTAGATCTTTAAAACTACGGAACGGATTTTGATGCAGTATTTTTTAATAGATAGAGTGCTGATTCAAGAGGAAGGTTCATAGGTATAATAAAACCGTGCGAAGCCGGGCCGCGTCGCCAGTTTTATCATAACTGAGTGTTTACCACGGCTTAGATAAACTTAACATAGACTATAGAAATATATAAAATATGCCAAAAATTAAGTCGATTGGGTGCTTAGTTAGAGCGTGAAAAAAGGACCAACAAACACACTTTCGATTGTTAGGATGGATGGAAGACAATATTGTTATGTTTTTGACTCTCCGGTAAACTATTTTATATTTTCATTCATCTTATCTGTTAAGAATCCTACAATTAATACTTTAGAAATTATTTTATTATTTTAGAAAGGTGAATATTGGTGCCGTAAGTATAAAGATTTTTGGCTGAAGCTATAAAACCGAGAGCAGAAATTAGTTCTAAACGTGTTATTAAATGCTATTCATTTTATTTTATTGTGAGTTATTTTATTATTGTCATTAGTATTGACGAAATCAATGAATGAATGTTAATACGTATATTATCCGTATTAACAATATGGAACTTTAATTTAACGTTATAAATAAATAATCTGAATCTAATCTCCCAGGCACTTCATTCTTTTATATACTTACGCATAATAAATTCAACTTATTTTAAACACCTTTCAAGTTATGAAACTTTAAGGATTTTCTTTAAAATGGTCAAAAATCTGGGGATTTCAGTGGCGTTTGAATATCCTCTTTTAGATCTCCTCTTAGTTTTTATGAAAGTAAGATGCCGATTTCTCCATCAATTGTAGACCGATTTTGATTGTTCTTTTGCTAATGAATTGAGTATGACCTAGAGATAGTTTTGACATGGTTGTTTGACCCGAAAACCTGAAAACTGAATGTGAAGTCCGTAAGTATTAGTTTTCAAACAATCAAATTATTATTCTGAAAACACGTGCGAAGCCGTAGACTGACGTTAGTTGTATCAAATAAAAGTTAAAAGTCCGCTTTTTCTTTTGAAAAACGTTCGAGAACAGATAGGAGTTTGTAATTCCATACAAAAAACAAATAGCCAGTCTTCAATAGACCATAGAGCTATAGGTAAATAGAGTGGGATAAAATCCGGTCTATTTTACCTGGACACAAAGCGGAGATTAGACAGGACACGCCCGCGGGGCGTGGCGCGGGGCGGGGCACGGAGCTACGAAATGTGGATGCGGCATCGCAACGAGGCTGCTATGAACTGAACTGAACATTTATTTATTGAGTCATAGGCTAGTTTGAGTTTAACTGCTGATAGTACAGACATTTATACCGAGGCGAAAATCGAACTTGCAACCTTCTGCGTGACAGGAAATCATATTTAACTGCAAAAAAAGACATATATAAATTATTGTTTAGTTATTATCACAGAAAATTATTACATTAAATAATATACTAAGTTATATAAACATTACCAAAGGCCCTTTAGCCTTCTTTGGCCTAATGAGCTTTTCTCTACATGTCCCGCAGTGGACTGATAAAAGTTGATGATATTGATAATGACGAAAAAAAAATATTAATTACAGTTAAAAGAGTTCACCTAAATGTTGCAGACATTCTCGAGGGAGCTCAACTAATTTCCTAGTTGTTAATATTCAAGCTAGAGCAGAATCCGTCTGAAGCTCTTTATTTTCAAAACATTACACAAGCTTTGACAAGCTTACTTTAGGGCTAAGGGTGACAAATCTAAATCGCTGTGCTGTGCTGTGTTTCATAAGCTACGTTTTTTTAACAATCAACATCAAGTTGTGCTGCGCTTTGCTAAGCTTAGTAGTGTAGTCGTTTATCTCGTCAAAAATGACTTTATTTTCAAAAAAACGTTAACATTACGACATAATTATTTGAATCCGGTGAAGATGAAAGTAAAGAAGAAGTGGATATGGATATTATAGGTAGCTCATTTTAGTAAGCACAGTTCGGCACAGCGCGGCTCAGCACGGCGGGTAGCGCGCCTCGCTCGAGACTACTGCGTTGTTAAACAGATCGTAGCCTCACACAGCGCAGCACAGCATGCTTTGTTTGTATCCTCATTAAAATAGGTAGTAGACGAGCGAGTTGACCAAACATAGCACAGCGCAGTACAGCACAGTTCTTTAGTTAAGCCTAACTCAATTTTAGATTCCTAGATATTTTTGGTAAACAAATAGATTACTACTAAACATTATACCTAAATATTGGTGGTAAATATTTTACAACACTGAAAACTGGCTTTGAAAACTTTTATTCATCATTTTATCTGTCTCTGTCGGTTTTTGATCTAAAATATCGGTCGTTCGTCGCTTAGCTTGTGCAAATATGCGTTGTTTAAGTTTGGATTATTGTTTTTTTGATGTAAGTTTCTTTGTTTCCTGTTACTGTTATGAGTTATTGATAGGTTTTTATGTCCTTATTTTTATTAAATATCTTGGAACTAATCCATAATATACCTACATAGGTCTATTCGACCAAAAAGCGATACTCGACTGTAGGTGTATTTTTTTGTGTGTATGTTACTCATTGTCTTCGCAAATTGTCCGGTTTTTATTAGTTTGCTTTGGTGTAGAGACTGAGGTAGGTAGTCATATAACGAAGGATTACTTTTTAGTCCATAAAACTAAAGAAAACAGTAGGCAGGTATTCAGTTATTTTAACCAGTTTAAGCATATGACTAAACATTAACTTAAAAAAAAAACAAACAGACAACGCCACCTCCACAGATTCGTAGATCCGCGTCGCAGCAGTAGGCGTCTCTTCCACGACACGCCCCCGATCGATACACCCTGTGAATACTGCATGCGAGCCCCCTGTATACAGCGGAGGTAGTTTTGTTACACTTTGAATAAACCAGGGACTGAGGTACCTAGTACTTCTACGGACAAATAGTTTTGTATGAGCCTTCGCAAGCTTTGAGTTTATTGACTAAAAGTTGTACCGCCAGTTTGTCGATTCACATGTGTTTGTGAGTGTATCGCATATACTATTATCGATGCTCGTTAGCTGCTTTTTTATCATACCTACTAATATTCAATTCTATTCATTTATAAATTCAGACACACAAAGATCCATAGACTAAGAGTAATAATTGTCACACAGATCACAATCAACAATAGATGAACACGGGCGTTAAAACTCAATTTGACTCAACAATTACAATAAACTAGCAGCGCCTCGCGGTTTCACCCACATATTTCCCGTTCTGTGGGAATTCCGAAATAAAATATAGTCTATGTGTTATTCCAGACTATAATCTATCTCTGTGCCTTTTCTCTGTGCCTTTGATTATAGACAAGTATATAATCAAAGCTCTGTGCATAAATTTAATTCAGATCCGTTCAGTAGTTTTTGTGTGAAAGAAACCTAACAAACATCCATCTATCCATCCATACTTACAAACTTTCGCGTTTATAATATCAGTAGGACTAATAAATTTAATAAACCAGATCATTTATCAAACCAATGTATATACCGAATAAATCGATTGATATAATAAATTTGTTTAGCACATGGGTTGATCAGGCTTGACGGTTGATCAGCAGTTGATTTGCAGTCCACTGCAATGTCTCGGCCACAACCCCTAGCAGAGTTTTGTGTCCTGCTTTTTTTGATAGTATTATTTATTGCAAATCACAGCATAAAAGTCCATTACATGCCATATTTATATGTCATATGCATTTCTAGGATGTTTGAATGGATGTTTAGATTTTTGTTACCTCTTTACGCAGATAGGTACTGAACAGGTGGAGCTGAAATGTAGAACCTAAGATCTAGCATGACTAGTTCCTATAAAACATCTTTGTGTAGAACAAACGTAGATCTTCGACATCTTGATTATGGTTGTGCGTCTAGTTCTAAGATCTAGCATTACTATGTTCCGTAGGATAAAACATCTTTGGTCTAGTTTGATGACATAGATCTAGGCTTGGAATCAAACACTTTTTATCTCCTATATTTCACATCCAGTCCCAAGGAATAGACTTAACCTTAAGGTAAATATTTCGAGGGATACGCGTGCGAAGCCACAGACAGAAGCGAGGAATGAAAAACAAAAGAAAGTGAACCAATGAGCGGCAAACTAAAACGAGTGATACAACCACGAATACACCTGACTGACCAACTGATATTATATTTTGAACGAAAACGTTCAAATTTTCCTACTATTTTCTGGTATTATAAATTACTTACGACAAATATGAAACTCTAAAACTTTTTGGTATAGCAGAAACAGAAATACGAGTACATCATCAATGAAATGTCAACTGTACATAGTCTAAAACAAAGTCGCTTTCTCTGTCCCTATATCCCTATGTAAGCCTAACTCTTTAAAACTACGCAACGGATTTTGATGCGGTTTTTTAATAGATTTTTAAGAGGAACGTATAATAAAACCGTGCGAAGCCGGGGCGGGTCGCTAGTGGTACATAAAATACAGCCTGGTAACTGACAGACGGACGGACCAACAGGGGAGTCATTTTAATAAGGTAAATTAACAGTACCTAATATAAGTTGAGTGTGGAACCCTAAGAATCTATTTATACATAAAAGTAGGAAATAGTTGGAACATATTAAAAACTTGGTTTTACATTTTGTTGTTCCGTCAACTACTCATTTGAGTAAAAACCCAGACTAATTTGTATTCGTCGTCGTTGCGAACAGACGATGAAACTATAAAAGTTAATTGTGAAGTTAGCGGCTGTAAAAATATGAACTGTTTTGACATTTCGATGCGTAACGCATACAAATTAGTTTTTAGTTAAACTGAAAATTTAGCTTTTAGGACGACGGAAAAATTGTTACCTAAGTACCTACAACAGACAGACAACTGTTTGAAAATGTATCTATCTCAAGTAACAGAAAAAAACTGTCAAAAAATCACTTTATTTCTTTAAGCTTACCTACAAAATAAGCACTTACACAATTAAAAATTTAAACTGCTAATAATTTGACAACAGAATATATTAAAAATATATTGTTTTAAATACTTACTAATTAAACCAATACAAACTTACTATACCTACATAAATTAAACTAAAAACTAAGACAAAAGGAGTGAATTCAGCTTTTTCTGTATGCAGTATATTCATATGCATGCAGCGCTATTTTTAAATTAACTCCTCTCGTGTGGCTGATCGCTTATTATCTTACTATTATAATAAATGGGAAAGTTTGTGTGAATGTTTGTTATAAGTAATCTCCATAGTAACATTAGTAACTACTTAAGTTATTTAAATGAAATTTAGTTATTTTAAAATTGTAAGTTATTTTAAAGACCTAGAATAGGCCATAGGCATTAAAATTTGAAAAGTTTATTCTCTGACGGGGGTTAAATACGGTGCTAAAGTTCGTATGGAAAATTATTATTCCTTGGTTTGATCACTCAAAACTCGGTATAAATAAACTGCAAAATAAATAATTAGACACGTATTTTTATTCTTACATAACTATCGCAGATAATAATAACACAGATATAATACCGCGGAGGTGTGCACTAAATTTTTAAATGTGACAAATAAATTTCCATGCGGGCGAAGCCGTGGGGCGCATCTATTCAAAATAATATAAGAACGACAGGTGTTAATAGATTTTCCTTCGCTTCGAAAACGTGTTAATTTATAGACATACTAGCATCTGCTTCGCAAACGTGGTTTCTATGGAAACGTCTCAAGGCTATTTCTATCACGTAGGAACTGATTTCCGGGATCAAAAGTAGCCCATGTGTTATTCCAGAGCTAGAACTACGTCTATTCCAAAATTTCATCTCGATCCGTTCAAAAGTTTTTGCGTGACAGTGGAACAAACATACATAAATCCATACCTACATCTATACATCCATAAAAACTTACGCATTTATCAAATTAGTAGGGATATACATCACTACATAGTATAAAACAAAGTTGCTTTTTCTGTCCCTATGTCCCGATATCCGTCCATTTGAATGCTTAAATCTTTAAAACTACGCAAAAGATTTTGAATCGGTTTTTTTTGTAGACAGATTGATTCAAGAGGAAGGTTTATACGTATAATAAAACCGTGCAAAGCCGGGGCGGGTCGCTAGTTTTATTGTAATGTAAGCGAGACGCGTCATGTCAGGTATACGCAGTCCTCAAGCGTCTGTGTAGTTGCAGCTTTATGTCAAAACAACATCAATCGTATCATCCCCGCCCGTGGAGGCTGATCCCGCATCGCGCTCGGATTTGGATAATCTCCTGATGTTGTCTGACTCAAGATATGAAGGACTCAGAGAAATCACGATCTGGACCTTTCGAAAGATAGCGTGTGTTTTTTATTTAAAACATGATCCTAATCAATAAAATGTTAAAGTTATTAATGCGTTAGATTTTATTATTGGAAAATGTTGAATAATTAGAAATATCGTAATAAAATTTAGTAATTAAACTAGATGCATGCCATAGCATTGGGTGCCCCGCCGTCGTCATTATAGATGTACTTTTATAGATAAATAAATTTGATCACCAGTCACTTTACTTTACACGCCAGCATTGATTCAAAAGGACTTCGTCAAAACATTGATTGGTCCAGTTGTGATTAAATTTAGCTTAGTTTAGCTTAGGTAGGTTCCTAAGCTAATAATGCATTTTGGCTAAACCATGCTTTTTTAGAACAGTTCAAAAACAACAAACAAACATATTTCGGCACACGTAGAAAACTTGTGGGCTGAACTGAATTAAAGAAAAACATAGCATAATACGTTAGTATTACTCGGTGGTAAAGTAGAAATTTGAACAGGAAAATTTGAATTCATTGGCTTACACTTTGTTACTCTGCTCTACCTTAAGGTAATTTTGAGATCCACTACTTATTAAAAGTAAGTTCCTAGTTAGTTATGTTATAACAGAGACAGCGGGAAGCGACTTTGTTTTATAAAATGCAGTCATATCTACTACTTTGTTTAAACCTAACAAAATAAATTTATGATCACATTGGGCGTCAGGTTTTGAATGCACAGTAAATATTAACTTACTTTCATTCGTATTGTGTCTGTTCTACACGTTGCGATACCTTGGTCTATGAAGGGCTGAGCAAGGGCTGAGGGATGACAAACAGCACAATGAGAACAAAGGACCTTCCCTCGCAAACAAAGCAACAAGTACTTACGGAAATGCGCAACAGAGGGAAAGTAGCTGGACTATAAAGCAGGTACAACTTGGTTCATACTGTTCAATGTTCATACCTCAATAACTTAACGATTTACAATAACATCTAGCATCAAGCTCTGCTTAGCTTGGGGCTAGATGATGATGTGTGGATTGTCCAGCATTATTTATTTAATTATTTTATTTTACAAATATCTGCCCGAAGCTTAGCATGAGTTGTTTCTATGGAAACGACTTTCAAAGCTTTTTTTATTCCACGGGAACTGGTTTATGGGATAAAAAGTAGCCTATGTATTATTCCAGGGTTAGAACTAAGTCTATTAAAAATTTCAGCCCGCTCCGTTCAGTAATTTTTGGGTGAAGAAGGAACAAACATCCATCTATATGCAAACAAACTTTCTCGTTAATAATATAAGAAAGGACTAGTATCTGCCCGACGCTTCGCATTAGTTGTTCCTATGGAAATTTTACAGAAACATACTTTTATTAAATCGCTTAGAAAACAGAATGTACGATTAAGGCTGTGTCCCCAGTAGGCAAACTGTGAGCGGCCGACTAGCTACAAACTCAGATCAGTTTGCGTGCGTATCGCAAGCACCTGCGAGTCGGCCGCTAACTGAGACAATCCGGGCACGTAACGCTGCAAACTGCGTACAGTGAGCGCAAACTAGCAAACTGTGGATACTCAATTTAAAATATATGGAAGGGCGTACTGAACTGATACGCCGCAAACTCAGTCGGCTGCTCACTGTTTGCCTACTGGGGACACAGTCTCAGAGTGAAGGTACTAAACAAATTAATATTAATTAGTACATTTTGTTTACTTATTAATATTAATTTGTTTACCTCATATCACTACATAGTACCTCTATAAAACAAAGTCGCTTTTTCTGTCTCTATATCATTTTGTCCCTTTGACTGCTTAAATCTTTAAAACTACACAACCGATTTTGATGCGGTTTTTTTAATAGATAGAGTGATTCAAGAGGAAGTTTTATAAGTAGAGTGAGTGGGGGCAAGATGAAAAAAGGGGTAAGACAAAAAGTCTTCAATAACACCAGATTTATAGTACTTATTACAGTGCTGGCAACATCGTTAGGGCCACCAATTTGTTACTTATCACAACTCAGTCAGCGGTTGCGGCTGAGAACGCCTGGTTGTGTGTAAAGTGCAATTTTCTAAGACAGTGTGTTTTTCAGGATTCACAAAAGTGATTTCATCTTGCCCCGTGTCTTGTAAATTAAATTACAAGGCAGGTACGAGTGTTTAATTGAAACATCTGCCTATTATTTTTTGTACATATTTATGTAATTATTACTAAATCTCTCTATTTCTCGTATTTTAGAATTTATTTCAACTTTTCATCTTTCCCCATTTACATTTAACGGGGTAAGACAAACATATCAAAGTCTTAATCTTGACCCTTTTTCAGATTTCATACTAAAAGCCAGATATCCTCAAACTGTATCTTTGTGTAAGTTTCAGCAAGAAAAATAAGAAACAAAAAAAATATTGCTGAAAGTAGTAAAACAAAGTATAACAAGAATAGGGTATGCTAAGAAATGTGAAATAAAAAAAAGAAATCCAATAGAAAAAGAAAAAACTTTAAAAATTACAAAAGAAAAAAAATAAAGAATTATTTATGGTGATAAAAAAAAATATTCATATAGGTTTCATGTGAAATAAAAAAAGTTTTCAGTTTTTATTTGATTTTTCATTAATAGAAAATATTTTTTTTTCTTCAGTCAAAACTTATTTAAAAACTTTATTAACAACGAAAATTACAAGCAAAGGAATAGAAAAATTACAACTAGTATTTACAATTGAAACCATTGAGCTAACTGCAGACGGTTGCAAACAGTCTAAAGGTAGCTCAATTGATCCATGTCAATATCAGTCGGAAGCGTCCCCAAGACACTGGCTGCATTATGCAAATTGGCTGCAAAGTTTGAGAATCTCTTCTCCAATCTTCCCCCAGTGGGGTAAGTTCGGAATATATTATATTTTTAAATTTGTTATATCTTTGTTAAAAATAGCTATTTTGGCACTACAGTCAGTTACAACTTTTTAAATTACTTAACACTATAGACTTAGGACCATAAACTTTGCCTAGGACCTGCCTAAGACACGTTTTAACGATTTTTTGAGATTTTGAGATTTTTATTCGATCTTACCCCGTCACCTTTTCATCTTCCCCCTGTTTCAATTAAGTAAAAATAATATTTTTAATTACAGTTTTCTACTTTTTGGACAGCTTTATCAGGCTGTTATTGACATATTATAAAAATCTAGTCTTTACCCTCTAATTATGTCTAATTAACTTTTAGCTAAAGTTAATATCTATTCTTCTACATGGATTCAAAAACAACACTGACCATCTCATCAAAAAACCGTTCGATCTTGCCCCCACTCACTCTATAATAAAACCGTGCGAAGCCGGGGCGGGTCGCTAGTAATATATAAGCGTTTGAAGTGTTGTCTAAAATAGACTAGCTAGTAATGTCATCCCTCTGCGGGATGTTTGTCTGTCTGTCGCGGGCCGGTCTCATTTGAATAAACGTTTCGCTGGCTCGGCTTAAAAATACAGAGATTATGGTGAACTACTGTGGATACGACGCTCCACAATAACATCTATTTTTAGCTCGGAAACGCATGAAGTCGCGGGGCAAAGTCTGTTATAGTATCTTAGTTTTAGAAATAATAATGACCTCCGTGGTGCAGCGAGCGAAGGTCCGCCTGCGACGCAGGAGGTTGAGGGTTCGTTTCCGCCTCGGGACAATAACTTGTACGTTATGTCATTGAAATAATACCGTATATCAATTATCCAGTTTACATCATACAAGCTCTGGCTTGGAGCTAGATGATGATATTATGTGGACTGTCCGGAATTATTTATTTATTTAATTATAATCGTTGAATCTTTGGTATTGCAGTCTTTAAAGGCGGCTTTTATTTGTTTCTATGGCAACTTTCAGTGGCTGCTAGTATTATAACTCGTTCTTTGATGGTTATTTGATTAACTAGAAAACTTTGCACAATACCGAATATTTTTTTTTTAATTTTGTTCCTACTGACTACAAATTGGTTTTTGTGATGTAGGTAAACAGAGCATTTTCTAGCAAAGTATACTTGATAAGACTTCTTATAGTTCCTGAAACCTTTTATTACTATTTCTGTCATTTATTCAAAAAAAGACGAGTAATTTTGAAAAATGCTTAAAATCACTTGTTTGCTTTTTAAATTTTATCTCTTCGATCTTATCCACTGCAGCCTGTCGCAAGATGAAGCACAGCTTCCAAGATCTGTATAAAATACCAATTATCTTCCTATTTTACATGTCTATTTGTATTCCTACAGCCCTCGCATTTATTTGCATTTGTCTTCTTTTATAATTTCTAAATTATTTTATTTGGGGATATCTGAAAAGTTTTATTGGTCTTTGAACCAAATCTTTAGCCATGAAAAGACATATCATAATCAAACTTTTTTCCATCTGATTATTTAATTAAGTTTCATTGAGAAACTTTTTAATTCTGGCCATGCAGCCCAATCTTCTTTTATTTCCGTATGATGAAGTTTTGTAGGCAATACTTAGAGACGAATCCAGAAAATGCTCCACCTGATGTCAATAATAATTAAAACCTACTTGATGCCTACAATCCAAGTTCTAGGTACATCATTATAGGGCTTTATTTGATACTTAACCTAAAAAAAGGGATCTACCCATGGATAACAGTATAGGTGAGAGATCAATCGTGAGTTTCGTTGGGTTCTGGATAAAAGTGTTTTACATTTTGTATGGGAGGTGATTTTATCAGATAAGTATGTTTTATTTTCGGCTGAACCTGCAGTTCACACAGCCTCAGTGATTTAGCAGTTACCTTGTATAAACAGGTGCGGGTTTAATTCTCGTCGTATTGAAAGTGGAACTTACAACAATGTTTTTTTTAAAACACAGCTAGCTAGTGGTTAAGATTCCTATTTCATAAGAGTTTTTAATATCTGTAACTTTTTAATGCGATGATCTTAGATGTGCTTCAGTTTGATAATGCGCTTCAGTAATATGCAAGCAAAACCGCGGGCAGAAAGCTAGTATAGTGATAATATCTCTTAATTTTAGGGAATGAAGTTAATAATGTAGAAGTAACACCCCAAACAAAATGTCTGTCATATCAAATGAAACTCACATGTCTTTGTGTTCACATGAACTAAGTTAAATATATTCAAATTCAATATGATTGCGAGTTCGAGAACAATCGCGTCGACAAGGAAACGCCGAGACGCGTCGTTTCCGACAGTTTAGTAACGAAGGCGACTGCTACTACGAGTTCTCGATCCACATTCAATCGAGAAAACTCTTATCTTCAGTCGTTTATCTATTTGTCCCGTCTGTTTTGTGACAAAATCCTACTAATATTATAAACGCGAAAGTTTGTAAGTATGGATGAATGGATGGATGGATAGATGTTTGTTACTCTTTCACGCAAAAACTACTGAACGGATATGGATGACATTTGGCACAGACATGGATTATAGTCTATAGTATATTGTAATAACACATAGGCTATATTTTATCCCGGAATTCACACGGGAACGGGAATTACCGCGGGTGAAACCGCGAGGCGCTGCTAGTACTACATAAATTTGATTGGTTTTCACGGCTGCAAGTGGAAACAGTAGAGCTTGCGTAAATCTTTATGACCTATGTGAAGTTGGCTTCAACGGCTGTGCACTGAGCCGTAAAGGCGTAGAGGGGAAGGTACGATAAACGAGGTGAGAGGGGGGATCTCTAGAGCTTTCAGCATTAATTTTGGCGTTGTTTTAGGTTGTCTAGCACTTTTTATACGGCATTGATTCGTTTTTCAATAAATGTCACTACATAGTATAAAACTAACACCAACTATGGAAGGACACGAAAACGTTTATGTTTATCGTATAATGTACAACTTAAACTTAATTTTTGGATAGCGCAGTGGTCTACATTAAGGATATGTTTTCACTTTAATGTTATTAAAAGTATTTATATGTGTAATAATAATGTAATGTAGTCACTAAAAATCAAATCACAAAAAGTAAATCACTTCACCATCAGATGAGATTGTGGTCAAACGAAGGTATATTGTTGATAACAAAAGTATTTCTGTAATACTACAGTAGCTAGTAATTCGCGTTCGAGTTACCTTCTAGTACCAATAGTACTCCCCACGCGACAACTACAACAGCTCCCCTCGATCTATTGTCCCCGTGTAAAGATGCCCTAATTCGATACAATCATGTCACTGATGCTGCGATAATGCCATTTTACTGAGATACTTCGTGTTTGTTTGGAGTTGGTGGTAAAGCCTTACTAATATTATAAAGTTCGAAACACACAGAAGCCGGAGGCGGAGCGGAGGCGAAAGCGTGCGAGTTGTATTTAATGGAATCCTATGAAAGCCTACACACACACCGCAGGCGGTGGCAACGCGGTGCCATAGGAAAAACCGCCACGCCTTCGCCTCCGCTCCGCCTCCGGCTTCAGTGTGTTTCGAACTTAAATGCGAAAGTTTGTAAGGAGAATATTTATTTCTCAAAAGAAATTACATTTCACTTAAATGAGAAACATCTTAAAGTAAAATAAACCTCGAACAACCTAACAATTTTTTATTAACTACCTGGATATCTACTTAAATTAAAGTTACTAATTTTACAGTGCCAAATATGACCTAATAATAACGTTATACAAAGACAAATATAATGGTAATAAGGGAATTAAAATATACCTAGTAAATTATTATCAAAACAATTTAGCACTGCCCGCTACTAGATGGATGTTTGTTCCTCTTTCACGCTCTAACTACAGACTCTACGGATCTGCTAAATTGGGAATAGACGGTGTTCTAGCCCTGGAATAACATCTTAGCTACTTTTCATCTCATAAATCAGATCGGGGGTCTATCTAACGTTTCAAGTCTATTTCTAAATATCTTTGAAACGTTTGCATAGATATACGCGTGCAAAGAACCCCGGCACCAATATTTGCAGATAGTAGAAACATTTGTTCCAAGGCAGGAATCGAACCCGAAACCAACTGCGTCGCAGGCAGACCTTCGCCCAGCGCGCCACATCGGTCGTCCTTATACTTTGTCAATTTGAGCACTACAATTTATCTGTGAAATGTGTCATACATAACTACATAAGAATAAGAACAGAGTAGAAGGGAAACTTCGCTCCGAACGCGCTCAAGGTCACGATATTAGCCTACGCGATTCTGCACGTTAAACGTGCAGTAGAGCTGTCACAGCCGGCGACGCCGCACGCGGATTTTAATATTTGTGTAGGTTAGGTACCTACCTCTATAATATGACGTCATGGTCAAGTTATTGTGGTGTGATCGGTTGTAACAATAAAAGACAATACATATTATATGATAATACATACCCTATGTAAGTAATATTTTCTAAATATTATTGTGTTTTAGTAGGTTCCTATCTAACTAATTAGGTAGGTACCTAATCAAAGGAACGTGAACATCGTTCGTTGACCTTTTCTCACTCGCCTCGCCTCGCGACGACGGCGCGGCGGCGGCGGGACGCGGCGGTACAATGCAGTAGCAACCCTGGCAAAACGCCTGGACGACAGAGGGGCGTAACGAGGTGAAGGGGGAAGTAGGTATATAAATGGCGGCGTTTGGGACTAGATCAAAGAAGAGTCCTTTCTACGTAGTTATTATTTATTCTTATGATAACTATCCAATAAGTTCGCTTAAAAAGTTTATTTAAATGAATGAATAAAGACTTTATTGTTCAAGAATGTAAAAACTTTTACCTAGTTAAAAATAAACGTAGAAAAAATTTACATAATACAAATTAACATAAGTAATACAAATTAACATAGAAGGTTTAGATAGTTAGGTTATTGAATATAACTTTATTAACAACGAAAATTACAAGCAAGGAATAGAAAAATTACAAGTAGTATTTACAATTGAAACCATTGAGCTAACTGCAGACGGTTGCAAACAGTCTAAAGGTAGCTCAATTGATCCATGTCAATACCAGTCGGAAGCGTCCCCAAGACACTGGCTGCATTACCACGCTGTATGACAATGTTAGAATATGTTAGAATATTAAATTGAAATCAGAGTTTCAATTCGATATTCTAACCTAACATTAAACCACGTACGATCCACCTCAACAGGAAGATACAGGGTGTTCGGGACTCGTGCAACTTCACAGATACAGCGTGTTTCCAAACAAAACGCAGCGGCAACTAAACGCAGCCGAGCTCCGCCGGAAACACCCGACGTCGCATTTCCGGTCAGCCGTTAAATTTGAATTTCGAACTGATAGCGCATTCCGAGCCAGACTTTTGTTGCGAGCGGACGTGTCGGCCGAACGGAAATTGATCCAAGTTAGCTGAGGTTTGATAACCCGAGGTGTGGGGGAAATTATTTGATGCAGCATTTTGACTCGTCTTTTATCGACTAAGAAGATTATAAGTCATTGAAATCGGGATATTTACCGTGATTTAATTTCTTTGGACGTTTTTTGGTCTTTCGTGATCATGGCGCTTGAAACGATGCCGAAATATCGGAAAACTCAAAAGAAATCGAATCATGGTAAATAACCTGTTTTCAATGACTTTACTATTAAAAACCAGGATAGCTTTAAAAGTTATAAGAAGATTATACCTGTTTGTGGTTTTTACTTTGATAATGTTTAGGCAGGTTTGTAAAATACTCATTAGATAGACGTAGATTACTAGGTCCTAGGTCTATAGAAAATGATGAAAAGTGTGTTTTCTAAATGCAAGGACCCAATGGGATCTCACCCTATTGAAAAACGAGGAAAAAAGAGTAGGTTCCTGTTTGAACAATGTACACGTAATTTGAAGAAGGTTTAAAATGTTTCTAAACACACTAAATGTTAGCTAAGTACAATAAATTGATTTATTTTCTAATTGTTTATGGTTGAATAGAGTAATTAAAGTCATAAAAGAACACAGGACAAAACTGAGAATCATGAAATCATCAATCTTCAGCTTAGTAAATAATTCGAAGGCAATAGGCAATAATGTATAAAACCTTAATAATAATATATTGAAGTAAGTTTTATCAAAGAATTATTACTAAAATCTTTTCATACGAATATCTGTTAAATTTATAAAACATAACATGTTAACTCAACTTTTTATTCGCTCCTTTTTTATTAGGTACCTTTTATAATGATTGTATCTATTTGTAGCATTAGAATAGAATAGAATATTTATTTAAGAAAACTTATAAAACATGGATTCTACTATATATTAGTTTAATTTGTTTCCATATATTATAGATAGTTATGTATTGTGTATAGGGGTGTTTATAATATCAATAAAATTATATTATTTCGGTGCACTATCAACGCTTTTTCTTTTATACTTTTACCACCACCTATCAAGGTTGTCTAGAAGAAAACACTCTTAGTTATATGGCTGTCTTTAGTACTATGATTATGAAATTAAATGATAATAATTATTTGCTTAAATACAGGTATTCTTAAATTTAAGTATAAATTTATCTGACTTTATTTTACCACTACATAGTATAAAATAAAGTCGCTTTCTCTGTCCCTATATCCCTATGTATGCTTAAATCTTTAAAACTACGCAACGGAATTCGATACGGTTTTTTTTTATAGATAGAGTGATTCAAGAGGATAAGGTATAAACGTATAATAAAACCGTGCGAAGCCGGGGCGAGTCGCTAGTTAAGATATAAGATTTAAATTGTATGTATGTTACTTTTAAGTACATTAAAGTGTTCAATCATTAATATTTAGCTATATCCATTTTTCTCTTGTTACAGAGATTTAAAACCATTTTGTAAGATAGGGTTGTTCAAACAACCTGTCAAACTTGACAGATGACAGCCGTTTGGCGCCAAACGATACTAAACATGGCGGAATCGTGTCCTATCTCTACTTGGAAATCGGTCTCGCCGTATGAGTTTTTCAATTTAGAAATTATCTCGAAAGTATAATGGACTAGGAAGGGCATACACAATATTGTAGTTTAAGTAAAAAATAAATGAAATGACAATATTATTCTGAACCTATCGCAAAATTATTCGATATAGCGTTGGTTGAAAGCACGCGTTTATTTTTAATTCGAAAACTTTATGACATGTCACAGTTTATTCTTCCACGAAAGATCCGTGGCAAAGGTAAGGAAAATAAGTTTTTTTTGAAACATAGTTGATCAACTCTCAAATATATGGAAATTATAAAATATTCTATAACAACCTTATAACCGTGACTCAGGGGAAAACATCTTAGCTGCCCCAATGAGCTTTTTTATACAACGAGTATCCTGCGGCATCACACGCGTTGTTTATAAAGAAACGTTTGATGGCCTTTTCTAACCCATGTAAACTGATTTTACTGAAAACTGACGGTCGAAAAGTAGCATTTGAGCTCGATCCCTAAATAGATTTGCGAGAGAGAATAACAAATATCCATAAATCTATACAAATATTTCCGTTTATAATATACCAGCGACCTGCCCCGGCTTCGCACGGTTTTATTATACGTATAAACCTTCCTTTTGAATCACTCTATTTATTAAAAAAAACTGCATCAAAATCCGTTGCGTAGTTTTAAAGATTTAAGCATTCAAAGGGATATAGGGACATAGGGGTAGAAAAAGCGACTTTGTTTTATACTATGTAGTGAAGTGAGGAAGTAAATAGTTATCTCTAGCTATAGAGCTAAGTGGCTAGCTATCACTAAATACGTCAAAGAGGTTGTATTCAAAGTTAAGCGTCGTGTGTCGCGGTAACAGAGAGCTGCTGCAAGTTGTATTTGTTATTGAATAGGTAGTGATTTAAAGTTTAATTAACTTATTTATCTTTGTTTTACCTGCGCTGTCTGCGTGGGGATGCTACGGACTTGAGCTAATTCATAGTAATATTGCCGATTGAAATGTAAACAAGGAAAAGGCGTTTCTATAGACCACAGAGTTACTGAGATCTGTGCAGTATTTTTTCCATTGCATTTTCACATTAGAACAAATAAAGACTAAAATATGAGGAAAGAAAATAAATCACATTTGAGGTTGATGGGGCGCTATGACGCTCATTCGGGGAGGCCTATGTCCAACTAATATAGGCTGATGATGATGATGATGATGAATACGGGGACTACAAATAAGTATATTTTACTAGTTTGAATCAAAGATTCTAGCATTACCACTACTTTGATTTGAATATTTCGAAAATATAATCAACTTCATCTTCTTGATTAAGGGTGTAATCAGACGATTACATAACTATTGACATATGTATTTTACCTTAGCTATTCACATTGGCTGAAATGTTCTTACATTATCATCATCGTCCAAAAAGTGGGTAATTGTGTTTTCTTTCGGGATGTATTATTTATTCAACAAAATCTAGAATTAAAATAGTCTAGAGATTTGAGCTGAAGTCCGCAGTTACCGTACAGTGCCACAAGTTTAAAACTCGATTGCCGGAGCATTGTCACACCGACGACAGCTCCCTGCCTATTGTTTGCACTGTGCCACTACTTATTGTCTGTAGCGGTGTTATAGCGTCAGCTTCGAGGCATATGTTGATCATTGTTCTATTACTGGGTGTTAGGTATCACCATAAGTACCGTTTTATGTAAGTAAAGTATACGGAAAACTGTAGATACTCATGCTTTGAACTTATAATCTATATATATAAAAGAAAGTCGTGTTTGTTACAACACTTATAACTTGAGAACGGCTGGACCGATTTTTATGATTTTTGTGTTTTTGGATTTGTCTTCGTCGGGAATAGCATATCTATAATATAAAAATGAATCGCAAAATGTGTTGGTAAGCGCATAACTCAACAACGCCTGGACCAATTTGGCCAAATCTTTTTTTAAAATGTTCGTTGAAGTTCAAGGATGGTTTTTACGGCGAGAAAAATATGATATTTGACAAATAAATAAATTTCCCCGCGGGCGACGCTGCGGGGCGCAGCTAGTTATGTATAAAAATATGATATTTGACAAATAAATAAATTTCCCCGCGGGTGACGCTGCGGGGCGCAGCTAGTAGCATATAAAATAGCTCCAGCAGATAATTTAATCTTACCATTATTGCAAAGGCGAAAGTTAAGCAACACAAAATAAACAGTCGAATTGAAAACCGCTTCTTTTTGTTTTTCGTCGATTAAGAACCTGAGCTTTTCATTTTTTCCCACTGTACACACGTAAAGTACGAATGTAATATTTTCTACGAAATACTGAAACCTTTCAGAAAATAATTAAAAGTTCAGAGATTAAAGAAAAACATTTTCAAGATGTATTTGAGAAAGCAAAGTATTTCAGTATTTCATTTATTTACCATTTCGTTACACTAAATAAGTAAATAATAAGTTCAAGTAATAAAATTTATCAATAAATTCAAATTGTTATAGTTCTTTCAAAATTTTCAAAAACAAAATCAAATAAATATAGGTATGTATGATTGAATGAACATCGCGACACCAACACAAAACTCTGTTATTGTGTTTGTCGATTTGTATTACGACCGGACAAACAGACTGACCGGTGTTTGTGTGTTTATACTAGGTCTCGCCCGCGGCTACGTCGCACTTACATCGAAAAGTATTCTGAATCTGTCTTTGTGATCCGTTCGTGTCGACCGACAATAAAAGTACACCCTAAGGGTTGGGTTATTTTAAGGAGGAAAGGAAATGACGCGAAGGCCTCTGTGACGCTGGAGGTTGCGGGTTCGATTCTCTACCCCTGACAGATATTTGTGCGATCTGCGAATTTGTTCAGGGTGGCTTACGTTACATTATACATACTTACGTATATTATAAAACAGAAAGTGTTTCTGTGTGTCCTGAAAGTTTAGTTATCGCGCGGCGTCACGTCAACAACGCTATCATATCATATTATTGTTCGGTTCTATGACAAAGCAATGAATAGTTTGTAAAGAAAATTTACTGGGGCACTTCACTCAATGTTTTATTTAACTGTAAAGGCTGTAGTTATTTAATAACAAACATCGCAACTTTTGCGGGCCAGTCCTGTGTTTTTCTAATTCGCCGAGTTTGAGGCATTTATGTTTGGGTGGATAATCAAGTTAAAATATCAAAAGATCTGTGAAAATGATTGTAAGATACTTACAACTTTAAGTGTCCAAGTGAATTCTCCGCTGCATTACGTTCTTTCTAAATACATGTAGGCAGTCGATAACCTACAGTTTCCGTCATAAACTAGCTCCCTCGCGCAGGTTGGTCTGGCGTCTCGCCAAGCTCTGCAGACGACACCCAATTTTCCGCGAGTTAATATAACTCTTTACGGCTGTGAGCATCGCAAAGATCTCATCACAACGGCAGAGTTTCATATGTTCTGCTGATAAGTATATTAGATACCAGTACAGGGTTGATCACGACGCATATTATGGTCTGTGGGGTAGATAATATATTAATCAATAAATAATGATACAGTTTATTTAACTTACGCAATCAGAACACATCATTACCAATATTTAGGTATATTCGCGTTTATTTACCTATTTTTTCTCAACAGGTTTACACGCTGTCGCGGTCACGGGATCACAAGTAATTAGCACTTAGGCAAGTCTCTAATCGTCAATTAGTTTCGTCTCTCCAAGAGACCCGACGCTAAATATATATTATACTAGCGACCCGCCCCGGCTTCGCACGGTTCTATTATATGTATAAATAAAAACACAGCATCAAAATCCGTTGCGTAGTTTTAAATATTTAAGCATATCCCTTTGTATGCTCATGCATAGGATATAGGGACAGAGAAAGCTACTTTGTTTTATACTATGTAGTGATTTGGAGATGGATTTCCACAAAGTACCGACGGCTGTGCGATTAAGTATATAGTTGGTGTTGGTTTTTCTTGTGCAAATATCTACTTAGCTACTGAGTGTGTTCTCTACGGGATGATAAGTTACCTATCAGTTACATAACGCAATAAAAAAGGGAATGAATGAATGAACACTTCATTGTACTCAAGAAATACATTTAAAAGCTAGCAATCTTACTATTATAATAAATGGGAATAGTCTGTGTGAATGTTTGTTATAAGTAATCTCCAAATGTTTGGTATGTAGATATTTTAGGACCTAGAAGAACACAGGATATTACAATTTGGAAATTTCAACCTCTGATGGGTTTATATGGTGTAAAGTTTGTACGTAATGATTCCTCGGTTTGTTTCATTCAAAATTTGTTACAAATAAAACGCAAAGTAAATAATTAAACACGTATTTATTATTTTACAAAACTACAGGACGCGTGCTATCAATTTATAAAATTTGACAATTTTCCATGTGGGCGAAGCCGCAGAAAAATGAATAAAGAGTCAGATATATCCAGCTATAAGCAGTTTATAATTACACACAATGAAGACAAAGAAGAGCCAAACGGCGACGTAGCAGACCGCCGAGAAGAAGACGCCCAGCGCGGCGCCGCCGTCGTCCCCGGTGCGGCCCGGCGAGTGGTCGAAGCAGAGCGGGTCCACGAGCGTGCAGTGAAACAGATACCTGGGGCAAGACGCAAGGCCTGTTAGTGCTTTGGACCCGGCCAGTGGTCGAAGCAGAGCGGGTCCACGAGCGTGCAGTGAAACAGATACCTGGGACAAGACGCAAGGCCTGTTAGTGCTTTGGACCCGGCCAGTGGTCGAAGCAGAGCGGGTCCACGAGCGTGCAGTGAAACAGATACCTGGGGCAAGACGCAAGGCCTGTTAGTGCTTTGGACCCGGCCAGTGGTCGAAGCAGAGCGGGTCCACGAGCGTGCAGTGAAACAGATACCTGGGGCAAGACGCAAGGCCTGTTAGTGCTTTGGACCCGGCCAGTGGTCGAAGCAGAGCGGGTCCACGAGCGTGCAGTGAAACAGATACCTGGGGCAAGACGCAAGGCCTGTTAGTGCTTTGGACCCGGCCAGTGGTCGAAGCAGAGCGGGTCCACGAGCGTGCAGTGAAACAGATACCTGGGGCAAGACGCAAGGCCTGTTAGTGCTTTGGACCCGGCCAGTGGTCGAAGCAGAGCGGGTCCACGAGCGTGCAGTGAAACAGATACCTGGGGCAAGACGCAAGGCCTGTTAGTGCTTTGGACCCGGCCAGTGGTCGAAGCAGACCGGGTCCACGAGCCTGCAGTGAAACAGATACCTGGGGCAAGACGCAAGGCCTGTTAGTGCTTTGGGTGCCTTTGACACATGCTGCATGCGGCGACCGTGAGCCCAGCGAATGCGATAAGCTATGGTCTAGGAAATGAAGTGGAAAAGTTCTTGATGATTTTTTAATTGGCATCATGAATTTGAACATCTGGATCGATTTCTATTCAAATATATTAAAAAATCAATCACAAACTCATAGTTTTAGAGCTACAATACCACCGACAGACATTATATACACTATGGCCTTGATTAACTTTTTTTGTTTCATTTCTGTTAAGTGAAGTCCATTGCGCCAGTACTCCCCAAGATTGCAATCCTCCTGCTGAAATAGCATTACCAAGGTTCGCTCAACGGCAGCAGAGAAAAAACTGAGTGTCACTGCAGGAGTCATCTGGTACGATAGTCTATAGGGGTACTTACCTGAGGTAGATGGTTAGTGGTCGCTTTGATTAGCAGATAGCACCGGCCAGCAAGTGACAGCCATACAGGAGTCATCTGATACGGTAGTCTACAGTGGTACTAAACTTGCACCCAGCATAGGAGCCGCTACCATGTGCTCCACAGTCTGAGGCAGATAGAGTTTTAGCAGCCACCTGATATGGCGGACTATAGTCCTACTTATCTGACAGCCAGCATAAGAGGTTGAAGTACATTCACCGCTATTAGAAGTCGCTTTGATCAGAAGACAGCACTGGCCAGCATGTGACAGCCATACCTACAGGAGTCATCTGGTACGATAGTCAGTGGTACTTACCTGACAGCCTGCATAGGAGCTGGTAGTACAATCACCGCTGTTAGAGACAGGCAGAGGGCTATTAGTCGCTTCGATCAGCAGACAGCACCGGCCAACAAGAGTCATCTGATACCGTAGTCTAGTGGTTCTCACCTGACACCGAGCAGGGGCGCCGCGGTCATGTGCGCCAGAGTGAGAGGCAGGTACAGGTTGAGGAGATGCCGCGACTGGCGCACGGCAGCCACTAGCAGCAGCACGTTGGAGCCGCACACCAGCCAGGCCATGGCCGCCAGCGCCGCGTACAGGAAGGCGGAGTCAGGCTCCGATAGCGCGAACTCATACAGCGCCAGCTTGCTGTCTGGAAACAAAAGCGAGGCTCCTGAGTGTACTGTGTCAGGGTAGAACGAAATGTTAGGGGGAGTGAGGTAGGAACGGAACGTGTTGTGATGCAAGATGGCCACACTGAGGTCGGCGAACACAACGTAGACGGCAACGTTTGTAACCATAATTTAACATTATAAGTAATGAAATGATTTTTTTAACTTAATCTGGTGTATTACTAAGCAACAATACACTGAGAACCAGTCTTTAATCCTACTAATATTATAAACGAAAAAGTTTGTAATTATGGATGGATGGATGGATAGATGGATAGATGGATGGATGGATAGACGGATAGATGGATAGTTGTTTGTTACTCTTGCACACAAAACGGACTGAACTGCTGAAATTTTGAATAGACGTAGTTTTAGCCCTGGAATAACATACAGGCTACTTATCTTCCCATTAATCAGTTCCCATGGGATACAAACAACCTTGAGACCCTTCATTTAGATTACGAAAACTAGGGAAATCATTTATGGGTAATTGTGTGCGCTTCTATAATAAGCTTCCATCTGAAGCAACTGAACTTTCTATTCGTAGATTTAAACAGTACATAAAACTAAATCTTATGAAGAAGGCATATTACTCCATAAATGATTACATCAATGACGTTAGTGCTTGGCCAGATGTCGCTCAGTTCCACATGGACAATAGTATGTAATTATTTATAAGGCTTGTAATTATTTATAAGGCTAATTATTTGTAATTATTTATGATGATGATGATGATTTATAAGGCAAACATGTATTAGACACATAAGTTATACACATGCTAGTGGTTTCTATTTCGCCTCTTCCACAAGTGGACAAAAAACTGAGGCGAACTGAACATCAATTATCACTTTATTTCTTCTATTACTTTGATAACTATGTACCTATAGGTAGTATTAAATTTGACTTGTCTAAGTGCTTATTTTGTAAGCCTAAAGAAATAAAGATTTTGATTTCTGATTTCTGAGACGTTTCCATAGAATCAACGTGAGCCCGATCCACACTTCCAAGTAGGTACCTAAGTAGTTTCTGTTGTCGTTGTGGTTGTGTCTTAATTATATTGTATTGTATTGTATTGAATTTGTAATATTAACTTGCGATACGCTCCAGCTTCACACGGTTTTATTATACGTATAAACCTTCCTCTTGAATCACTCTATCTAGTTAAAAAAAAACAATCGAAATCCGTTGCGTAGTATTAAAGTTTAAGTGTACAACGGGACATAGGGACATAGAAAGCGACTTTCTTTTATACTATGTAGTGATAAGTTCTATTAGTAGAAGATCCGAACCTATATCGACATTCACCGAGTTGATAATAGAATCAAACTTATTTTATAATAAATTTTGTATATTAGAAAACATATTAAAATTGCTTTGACAAAAAAAATCCTGGACAGACTATAACATATCAACCCGGTGAATGTCGATATAGGGTCGGATCTTTTACGAATAGAGCTTATCACTACATAGTATAAAACAAAGTCGCTTTCTCTGTCTATATCCCTATGTCCCTTTGTACGCTTAAATCTTAAAAACTACGCAACGGATATTGATGCGTTTTTGATAGATAGAGTGATTCAAGAGAATCTTAGACTATATGGTGATAAGCTTAGAATAAAGTTATAAGATGATAAGTGACCTCCGATTACGAAAACAGTCTGCAATGGCCCCAGCACGAAGGACACCACTATGGCCCCAACAGCCACCAGGGCGCAAGACATGCGCCAAGTCAACACTTGCCAGCATTTACACATCCTCTTCTATTGCACACTCCTTTTACATTTATTTATCTATTTTTTTATGTTTTCGATGTTTTATGGAAAAGAACTTAGGCGTCAATGACAGTTTAGCGCTCTCGGCAGTTCAGTGACAGATGGTTTAGTTTCTCTAGTCTTTGTGGACGAATGAAAAGATAGAATGTAGAGTTTTTGACAAATTTTTGTTAACTATGGAGGTGATACTCTACGAGCGGCTACGGCGTAACTCCGCGTAGCACCGCGTAGCACCGTAGAGCTTTCGTAGAGCTACGACAGCTAGGAATGGTCTTGCAAAGATTCTAGCATTACTACGTTCCACATCTTTGGTTTATGTAATATGAAAATTAACAATTACCTCTTTTGATATCGGTTTATTGCATAGGATTAGGATGTAGGATGTATTGAACGTAGTCACTGACCTGTATCTATAGAAACAGGTCAGTGAACGTAGTGAAAAAAATACTGTCTATGGTTTATTGGACGTGAAAATAAGAAAACTCTTAGAAGAAACTAATTAATTAATGTATGAAAATGAGTTTCGAAAACGTCCAAACAATTGCGTTATATTTAACCAGCGGTCTGTGAACTCGGTACTCACTTTGACTGCCGCCCACGTTCCGTCCAAGGTACTAAATATTAACAACAAATCAATGGTAAGTACAGTGTAATTATTCTAAGCACTTAAATATATAAAACCGATAATTACAGCCTATTAATTACAATGCTTAGTCACAATTATAAAAAACTAATTTAGATTGAACCATTTCCATAGAAAGAAAGCTCGCGAAGCCGCGAGCAGATCCTAGTGATAAATAAACTCAATTAAACACCTTTGAGGCCGCCTTTTGTACTACGTTTATTTTTAATTAGATACAAGCTTTTTAAATGTATGGTACTTACTATCTTTTATGTATTGCATTAAGTATATCAGTCATCTAGTACCCATAACACAAGCTCTGCTTAGCTTGGGGCTAGATGATGCTGTGTGGACTGTCCGGAATTATTTATTTATTTATTTTTAGTACAATAAAGTGTTCATTCATTTATTCCTTCACTGCGAACACCAAGTCATCTGGGATTATGTCAAAAACCCCTAGTTCAGGGTAGCGCAGGCATTTTTACACTGTAAAGTTAAACTAAATCACTTAGCTTTAGAATATTGTGAATATTTCCTAGTTGAGTAGTTTCAGAGATCGACGGCTGAAAGTGCATTCAGTAAGTTGTGGAGCGGAATGTGCAATAGAGATGTTGCCTGCGAGTGATTTAGCAACGGACAGACAGACCGACAGATGTGCAGGCGAGGAATGTAGGCTTCATTATGGACGTACCCGCGCTGGGTGTTTCGGATCGAGAGAGAATGGGAGTCTTCAACTACATCTTCAGCCAAACGTCAGTTGTTGGCATGGACTCGGCTTCACCATGTGCCTGTGATTCTTTTGATTGGAGATAAGATGTCTAGGTCATATTCAATATTTTAGCTACCTCTAGACTGTTTGAAGTCTGCAGCTATCTCAATTGCTTTATTTGTATACACACTTTGCTTTATTTGTTATTACAATACACTAGTTTGAATTTGTTTCTATTCAGTGATAATAATTTTCTATCGCTTTAGGTACTTTTAATAGTCTGTGGATTGTGTCTGAAGGGATATGACTTATTTAAGCTACATCTAGATTGTTCGCAGCGAGGTGAAGTTGTTGTCAATTGTAAGTTACAAATTAGCCATCATCACATTCAAAATCCCCGACATTAAGTTAAGTTCAATTGTTATTTTTTTTAGTGGAGAAGGATAAAAAGGGTGCAGGGGATCAAAACACTTAATAAATTAATTACTAATTTGTTTCTTTTCAATGAAATATTGATAATAATTTCAAATTCCTATGTAACCAACACAAAAATGAGTAAGTCTATATATTTTCCACCGTCCCTTATTCCAACCCCGCGTTTGTCGGTACGTCAAGGAATTCGTAAAAACGTTCATTACAGTAGGTACCTACCATAATTGAGCTTACAGACAAACAAACACACATAATATACGGAAGCGGAAGTGAAATGAGCAGATTTTTACAGTTATTTTTAAAGCTGGCTGTTGAAATTCTAATTTGTAAACTGTCTATGTTGGAAAAGTATTTATTTTTGACTTTAAAGTTTCGGAAATTTTGTTTTGTAATAACGTGTTTGGTAGTCATTTTTCAAGATTTTGATGAAATTTTACGTGGCTACAACTTGTTAGGAAGATAGAAATAGGAATGCAAGGGAGAGAGATAAGTCAGTGCTCTGAAGTAGATTTATAAATCTGACGACGATGGGGCGCGGCGGGTGAATGTTACGGGTTCGATTCTCGCGACGGGACAAATGGTTGTACCATCACCAAATATTTGTTCAGTAAATCAAAAACTTTATTAATTCTTTAGGTTAACTAAGACGAATACAATTTTAAAATAAACCTGATTTACAAAATAATGTTCCGGGGTTCTGGGTGTTATCTATCTTTAAAAAAATATCTATGATGTACTATGTATTTATGTATTATCTATTGTATTCAGTATATCAATCATCTAGTACTCATAACACAAGCTCTGCTTAGCTTGGATCTAGAATAAACCAATGTTTTTCATTGGTTTTCTTGCAACGAACAGGTTTGGTTAGCTATTAACATTAATTAGAGTTACTTTATATATTTAAGTACAGGTATTTATCGCGTTTATTTACCTATTTTTTCCCGATGTTTCGACAGGTTTACACACGGTGTGTTTTTTTTAAATCAGAAAACTCTTTCATCAGTATTTTCTTTCAGTATTACAAATATTACAAAAATAAATTTAGTTTCATCAGTTTTTTCTTTAAGTATTTGAAATATTGCAATAATAAACTGGGTTCATAAAAGAGTTTACATTTCCAGTTATTCAATACTATCCAGATAAAATAAACTCAATGGTCCATGAAGCGGCTGAAGCGCTGTTTGCTCACGCACAAGCGATATAAAGCGATGTAAAGCGCAGATTGCTCGCATTCCGACTAAGTTTTTTAATAACTGCCTACCTGTACATGTTCCGGGTATCTCCACGTGGATGTACTGGAATCCACGCGTGGGGGAGTATTCTGGACCTGTCTAACATAAATATATTCATTCGGTAACCACTGCAGAGAGAATAAGGTACAATGACTGGGATCTCATCAATTAGAATTATGATTCCTATTGATTTTCAAAATAGGGATAAAAATAATGTTATAATTACTCGAAAATAGAAACTCGTTTTTCCCGTAACTAGGCTGAACAAGGTTTATGTATCTTTCAAAAGGCAATGTATTTACACGCTTCTACTACAAACCTCATGTGAATTGCAAAAACTATCAGTAAATACGACGATAAAAATACTTAGGACGAGTTTTACTCCAACTCTAAAACTAACAACCTACTTCTTGTTCGTTTTTTTATTTTACATCAAAAAAACAGAAATGAAAAAAATCTAAGTGAGCTCTTTATTTCCTACTTTTAAGTAAAAAATGATTTTCACTGTGAATTTGTATCGGGTTGAGGCCTACGTCCAGCGGTGGAGACATATAGGTTGATGATGATGATTATTGCCGTATCTATGGGTCTGGTGTAAGCATGTAGTCCATGACTAATCTGTCAGTGACTATTAATGACTATTTTATTAACTCAGTCTGTGGAAGTCGCGAGACAGGTAACCTACAAAAGGAAAGAGCTTCCTCTAGTGAATTTTAACATCTCTACAGCGATCAAAAACCCGCCTGCACAGCCCAGGCGATAATGACAAAACTCCCATGTCACAAGTCCAACGGTGGGCATAATAGTTAGCTGCCAAAGATAGACATTTTGTGAGACATTTCACTGAATGTTTATAAAGTGAAACGTGTAAGTACAACTCTTTCTTGACGCTACAGAATACCCTCCTGAATGAACTAAAGTATGCACACGGCTTTGTTCATTGTATTCTTTTCCGTTTTTTGCACATACTTAGTACCTCTGTTCCCAGCAGTAATTACTGTTTTGGAGTTTTTAATGAAAATGTTGCAATTTCAAGCATTTTTCCGTATTTGTTGGTTTTTATTTTTGTGTGAGAATAGAGACGCTAGGTACTTCTACCTAGCGTTAGGGGTTATTTGGATCTTATATTTGTTTATTCGTTTATTTGATAACAAGCGACCCGCCCCGGCTTTGCACGGTTTTATTATACGTATAAAACTTCCTCTTAAATAACTCTATCTATTAAAAATCCGTTGCGTAATTTTAAGATTTAAGATTTAAGCATACAAAAGGACATAGAGACAGAGAAAGCGATCTTGTTTTATACTATGTAGTGATGATAATTAAGAAGACTGCGGGGAAATTTTATCGAACTGTGTACATACAGCTTTTGCCTTTTTAAAAACTAATAAAAATCTAAATAAAAATCTTTACAAAGTAAATAGGTAATATTTACTTTTATTTAAGGTTTTAAATATTTACTGGGTTATCATGATAGATATATCTTACATGTAATTTGATACCGCTTGAATTATGCTAGCGACATCTAGTGATCAGTAGCCGAACTAAAAAAATATTAATGTTTTATTTTAATCAATCTAGAAATAATTTCGAATTTTAACAAATATTACAATTCTAAATTCTGAATAAGAATTACTTTTTTCAGTTTGTTGGTACCTATGTATGTGAATTGTGTTCACCAGCGCCACCTGCCATCGAGTAGCACAAACACAAACAAGATAAAATATTCAACGCCGCTAGGAAGTTACTACATTACGCAAAGTAAGTCCTCTAACGCGAAATGAACTCTCATGTACCAACAATAAGAGAGAATTTCATAGGATACAGCGTTCAATGTAAGGGTACTAAAATATTTAGTCGGACTCGGTGGCTAAAATAGGGATCCTATCGTTTTCTTACAATGTTTGCATTAGGTACAGGTACCTACCTACCTGAGGTAAGTGTACTTTATATTCTTATTCTCAAACATTATGTATGAAATTCCAAAGTAAAATACTTATTTCCGTAAACCAAAAAAGTTGAATTGATTTTGTAATTATACACATTTTCGTAAATATGTAAGTAGGTATGTAAATAAATGTAAAATCACCTACCTACCTGAAACACAGATGATTTCTTCAATATTTTAAGAAGGTTTACTTTTTACGGTAGTTTAATTACTGTAAAAATACAATAACGAGAGAAAGAGAAGTCGGGACGAGAGTACGATACGCTGAAACAATAGGGATGTACATTCTATCGACAAGGTGTCGATGTTTTGTACAGCGCCCTCTGTGTGCGTAGCGGGGAACTGCACGTGTGTAGAAGGAAGCTGCGCGCGTGTGTGTGAGGGGTGGCTGTGTGCGCATGTGTGCGTGCGAGGGTTGAGATCGCGGTACGGTCGGTAAAATAGTACGGTGGAAATATTCATTAAAATAAAAACGAGGATCTTTAAGTATAGTTATATCTTATTTAGTTAAGAAATCCGTCTTATCTGGTGGGAAGTAATCTAGAAGCCAATCCCAAACGTATATTTGGACTAAGGTTGGTTGGATTGTGTTTGCTAACGATTTCATCTGAGAAATAATAATTATAGTTTCGGTAACCAGAATCGTTGTATATAGATCAATAAGCCATTCGCTTTCATAAACCTTGATAAACATAAGAAACTTACATTGGCGCCCAACGTTGGGCAAGTCATTTTAAAATACAAAATTTCCCATTAGCTCGCAAAATAATAAAGTGAACACGCTTCAAGAAAAGCAACCCTTTCTCTACCATCCCTACAACTAATCTCTACCCCCTCGCGTAATAGGCCATCTCCGCATCACCATGGCAACCTCGCAAAATGGCCGCCGTCCCCCCCTCCACCCGCGCCGCTGGTATAAAGACTCGCCCCCGCGGGTCCATCTTCAGAGAACCAGTGCTCACAGTCAGAGCACGTACTGTGTCTTTTCATATTTTTGATTGACAATTTTTATTTCCGCATTTTTAAACTGCTCATGAACTCTACAAGTTAGTTTTCAGTCTTTCGCGGTTTTTCGTTCGAAAAATTATTTCTTAAGATCTCTTCTCTTTTCGGTTGATTTTTAGTTACTTCTTTTTCTGTGATGGTGGTTGCTGAGGAGATTTCAAGGTAAGAGATAGGTTATGGTCTTTTCAAAGTCTTTTCCAAGATCTTGGAGTAACTGAAGGATCCAGAGAGGCTCGGGATGCTGGAGCACGTGTCGAAGGTAAGAATCGATCTCTGCAGATGAGGGGTAAAAATAACTCATCTCTCGCAAGGGATACTGGACTTTGTTTTATTATAATAGGGTCTATAGTCGTTCGGAGGTGTCCTGAGTTGCCAGCTCTCGACTCGTATGCAGGAAAATTATTATTAATGTTTAAAAAGAATCGTCGCATTCAGGTAACTGATTTCAACAATTTCTCGCGGATTTTTCGTGTAATAGAAAACTACATTATTTTGCTGAAGTTTTTCTTATGTCAGATTTGCGTCTTTTGATATTATTCATATGTTCCGCAGGTGTAAGATAGCACTAAGTGTAATTAAAAAGTAATTTTGGAAAACCCTTCGTCATTTCTTAGGATTTTTCAGAATTATTTTTTGTTTTACATTTTGATCGTATCTACATTAACTATTTTAATTTGATTACCCACTTTTCATTTAAATACAAAGCATTATTTAACGACAAAATTTTAATCAACAAGAAATTAATTTCGATAACTTAATGGCGCCCAACGTGGTACGACAATCTTAATGGCGCACAATATTTCTCTACAATTGCAATTTATTTGCGAACAAGGGCCACTCACTATAGTGTTACCAAGTTTCTTAAATATTCAAGTCAAAATAAAATGACATGAATATCAATTATAGTAAGAACTGGTTATGCTATACCCACAGTAGGTGACGTGGTGTGAGTGAAATTAAAACGAGAGGGAAAGGATAGGTAGGTACCACTAAAATATATTTCGACACGTCAGAAAATGCAAATAAAATAAGTCAAACAAGGATTTTCAATTTTGTTTTTATTGGCTTCAATCTTTTTATGATAAAGAGTAATGAAGCGAACAAGAAACCTTTAAGTAGTTGTTTGTTAGTTATATTTTCAAGTTGGAGCAAAACGTTTTTTATTCTCTATAAAATGTGATATTTTAATATTAAGCCTTTTACAAAGAATCGTTTTTGTTTAAATTACCTAACCAATTGATATTTTTTGAAACTCCCTTTGTCCTTTAAAATATGCATTAAGTCATTTATTCTACTTTAGCTTAAGGCTAAGCGAGTTTGTTCCTAACACATCTTGTCAAAGCATTCAGCTATTAAATAGGAATCCAAGTTAAGTAGGTAACAAAGAAAATTACCATCAATAAAAGAAAAGAAAATTAAACTATTGAGCTAACTGCAGATGGTTACAAACAATCTAGGGGTAGCTAACGTGATCCATAACAGTCGGAAGCGTCTCCAAGATGATAGCATTACCACGCTGTAAGACAACGCTGATGCGCTGAGTCAGATACTCACCAACTCTCGGGTCACGCGTCGCATCGACCAGACGCTTAGATGATTTCTAAAAACCCGTAGAGCCTCGGTACCCCGCGGACCTATGGAATCCTACCTAATTCATTCATCGACAGGACGTTAAGATTTGTTGACTCTGTCCCTTCTGACGTCAGCGTGTGTAATTCCATCGGGTGCCGAGCCCTCTTCAGATTCTTGTACATTTATGGTAGAGGGAGAAACAAGAGATTTTTCTACTAAGTAGAAGGACTATCACATAACGATACCTACATATTTCGATATTGATACTTAATACCAAAACGAGATCAGAACTATAATGGTACCTATTTAAGATAGTCAAGTACCAGCACCTCTTTCTTAGCTTTTTCTTATTCCAAAATTCAGTCCAAACCACATGATATTTCCTAAGTCAGGCAAAAATAATTTAATTTGATGTTTTTAAAATTATTTGAGAACATCGTTTGTGTTCATTACGATTTTGAGTATCGATCGTACACCGTAGGTATCACAGCCGAAAATATTGCATTCCAACCAGTACAAGACCAGTCGGGGTGGTACTATTTTTCAATAAAAGTGCAATAAAGTTGATAGAAAAGTCAATGCAAATCCCTCAAGTTCAAAGGTATCATTTATGGATTAATAAAATATATATCTACAAGACTTTTAATACACTCGGGAGTAATAAAATAGTGATGGGGTAGTCCCCTTCACTAGGTATCGATAACCGAGTTATTGCAATTCGATTGATACTGCAATCGAATTATTGTTATTGGTCATTTTACAAATTGATGCACGCTTCTCCATCCTGATTTAAATTTATGGGTTCAATTTGGCAGAAATTTTAGCCGCCTTGTCACGGAAGAGTGACACTTAAAAGTTTACTGTAGTATGCTGAGTAACGACGATAATAATAATCGTCCAACTAAAAAATTACGATTTATGTTGAAGGGTTCAAATTCTAATCCAAAGTGACATGTTACTAAGACTGGTGTCTGTATGTTTGTTCGTCAACATCCCTAAAAACCGTTAAGATTATAGATAGTACTTTCGATTCTACAAATGAGCCACAAAAAAATCAATCATCCTAAGAATATCCATATTATAAACCACACCTAGGAAAATCGATTAAGTACTTCACCAAAACTCTTGATCTCGTAGTACGAAGGCGTTACTCAACCATAGTATCTGAACAAGCTTTTAAAACTCGGGTCCTAATGTACGATTCGCACTTGACCAGTTTATTTCAGTAAGCACAAGCCTTGACAATCGTAAAACGAATAATTTCCCAAAAACATATAATCTAACGGCTTGACAGACGGATGTTCCTGATTCAACTCGCAACTATTTCTTACGTCGCTCGTTTGTTCGCCATTTTCCCGCTTCCTTTGATCGCGAGGCGACACTTTATTTGCCGTAAAGTAAAGAATAATCCTTTGAGGATTTATTCACTTTTGTACTTTAATGACATGTCATCTGTTATGTCATCATGTAATCAACTGTATGTGTGAGCAAAAAGTGTAGATTGAATCTATTCCAACATGGAGAAGACGGGAAAGTGAATAGATCATTGAGCGATGTGATCCAAAAAGCGTTGGTGTACTCTAACGTAAAATACTAGAAACCCGCCCCGGCTTCGCACATTTTTATTATACGTACAAAAAACCTTCCTCTTGAATCACTCTATCTATTAAAAACCGCCTCAAAATCCGTTGAGTAGTTTTAAAGATTTAACCATACAAAGGGACAGAGAAAGCGACTTTGTTTTATACTATGTAGTGATCTACAGATAATCACTATAACTTCTACCCATAGCCTTTTGCCACTTCTCGGAATAAAATAGCTGAAAGTGCAAACATCAACATAATAATATGACAGAGCTTTACGTAATGTACCCTGTAGGATAGGGCAGGTATAAAAGAAATCTTAAGATTAATCTTAATTGCTAAGTTTTTAAGGTACTTAAAACAAGCCGTATATTAAATGGATGGGTACATAAGCCTAGCCCGCTACCTGCCTCTGGCAAAAACTCCCCTCAACAATTCTATTAAAGCTAAATGATACCATTTTTATTTAACTAGATAATAGATAAACGATAAAATATAAATTTGGCATCACGAGCACTCCTAAACAATTTCCTCCAACGCCATTAGCGGCCGAACATCTACTTATCGATAAAAAGGTCAGCGGGGCATCACTTCGGTTGAGGCGTAAAAATAATTACGTTTTTGATAAAGATTTTTCGATGTACAGGCGTAGCGGCGGAGATCCGCCTGCGACGCAGGATTTCGAGGGTTCGATTCCCGATCTCAGTCTGTACATATTTGTTCTGGGCGTATTTTGTTTACAAAACATAATCTACTCGTATTTTTGTTACTTAATGAAGTCATGGTGATAATCACTAAAATCAATATTATAATCAGTAATCTAATACCCATAACACAAGCTCTATTTAAAATAGGACTAGATGAAGCTGTGAGGGAATTGATTATTATTTTAAAATAGACAGTAACATCAGGTAAATTAATTGTACTTCTTACAGAATTTGAGGTTTTAGTTAATTTCTTCTCAGAAGAATTTACTAAATTCACATTTGAGAACATAAAAATTCAACTTAGTATTCTAAAATGTGAGCCCTAATGCGTAGATAATTTGTTTCTAAACGAAAAATAATAAAAACCAATGTCAAATTAACATAAAAATATAATAATAAATAACATAGAAACAAATATTATATGGGTAGGTATGTTGATAACCACAGTAACAAATCGTTTTTGTTTTTTTTTAAACTTATTATTCAATATTTTATTAAAAAATTAGCGATCAAAAACAATCCCAGCAGTGCAGCCAGCTCGCTAAGCCGCAGGTTTCCACAACATGTTTGAGTTCTACCACACGCATTAATCCTAGAGCTAAGCTGAAACGAATGCTGGAAAGAACTAGTAACACTCAGCGAAGCGAGTTACGGGGGTTTGCTTTTTAAATGCTTCAGGCGCTCGGACTAGTCCAAGCCCAAGTAGTAATTGAAAAAAACAGAGGTTTGTACCGAAATAAAGTTAGATAAGTAAGGACTACGTTTGTTTGTGAGTGTAGTATAACATAGCATTACGATTAGAAATGACAGTGAATATCCATCTTTACAGGCACAATAAAATGATATTTAAATCAAAATGCATTCAAAATCGCCTGTCATCTCAAAATGGGGTTTTTAGATTTTTCTGTCTAATACCTAACGCCACTAGAGTGAGATGCTAAGGGGATTTTTAGAGAAAAAGTCAAAAATTGTAAGATTCCCTTCGCAGAGGATTCTCGAAGAAGATTTTCAGACCAAGCCGCAAATGGCTCCATCAACAATAATATTCCAACCACAATGCAACTTTGATCAGTATTTATCGCTGCGATTCTTCCCTCTTCGTCCCACCTTCCCACCACGTCCCGTGGCTTTCCTCGTTGATTCGTCCCGTCAGTTAAGAAGCAGTTAACCCATTGAAAATAACGCAGAAAGGTCATCAGGTCATCGACCGCAAGCTGATGGGATGCTGGATCGATAGGTCGCGTCTGAGCGCTAGGGAGGGGACACCTGGCACGGTATCGTATCGATGAAACCCACTATTTTGCACTATTTATTTATAAGATACGCTATTTATTTAGACGATATAGAACTCAGCAGATTAACTTACAGTCTAACACCAAAACCCTAACTACTGTATGTAAAATAAGAGGAAAATTATAAGACTATTCTCAGACGGCGCGATCAAGATTGAGAATGTTTGAGTACTAAAATAGTTCAAAAGCCCTGTATTAAAAGTCCTAACTTAAAGGCGTAACATGACCTTGTCTTGTCTTGCGGTGAGCTTCAAATTGATTCTCCTGATTCAATTCAATTCGTTCATTAAACATGGGAGTGTAACATACGTGGATGCGGTTTGAGAAGACATCCCAGTGTCAATGTCATCTATTCTTCCGTGAAAGACAATCTACCCTCTGTTGCGATCTTAAGTAAATAGGGTTTCTTTCTAATTTAGAATACACCTCATACCAAATTATTAAGACGTCACATATTTGACGACCTCTGAGGCGCAGCGGGTGAAGGTTCGCCTGCGACGCAAGAGGTTGCGAGTTCGATTCCCGCCTAGGGACAAATATTTATATGATCTGCAGGTACTTGTTCAGTGTATTCTGGAAGTTTTGCATATAAATATCTATCTTTGATCAATACCAGTAATTCAGGATCAAGTACCCATAACATAAGCAGTGCTTAGTTTGGTTGGGGCCACATGATGTTTTGTCAATGCAGCATTATTATTTATTTATTTATGAGCCTTTATTATCAGTCAAAGAGAAAACAAAGCCTTAGACCCAAATCTCTAGACTCTTAACAAAATAAATCCGGCTGCGCCAATCTAAATTCATAATTAGTAATTACCAACTAATCTGATAATTACTCCGTCGGACTACCACCGGTTACCGGCGATAACACGGTTACTACCTGCACCCGATGGAGTTACCAGCTTGTAATTTATACTTGGCTACATTAATTTAGTTTGCAAGTTTGTTGGCAACACTGATTGAGTTTGAAGTAAAATTGGAAGTAATTGTGAAGTTTGAGGGCTAGTTAACTATACAGCAGCGGTAAAAGAGATCGAGGTATTAATAGAAAAGTGCTTTGTTATGAAAAATTCATTGAAAGTATTTCGATAGGGTCGTCGCGAAGCCAACGCGTGCGTCGATGGCCCTCCATCTTGAATTGGTTCTTATTCAGATATTTAGGTTACGGTATTTTTAAATTTACTAACTCGCTTGTAGCCCGCGGTTTCGCACGCTTTGTTTCTATGGAAACGTTTCAAGGCTATTTCTAGCCCATGGGAACTGATTTATGAGATGAAAAGTATGCTATGTATTATTCTCGGGCTATAATTACGACTATTCAAAATTCAGCCTGATCCGTTCTGTAGTTTTTGCGTGAAAGAGAAATAAACATTCATACAAACTATAGCGTTTATAATTAGTAAGGAAGTAAGGATGGATGAGGAACTAGGTCATGCAGATTCAGATAGAAAATTAGACAAAGACTTATGATGAAATGTGTTTTGCAGTTGTAAGTACAAAAAAAACAACCTATGACTTATTTGAAAAGTAATTTACGAAAGGATAGGATTATAGTACTTATATAGGCTATAGTGAAGTTGCGTTTCAATCTAAATGAATACCATAAGATCGCTAATTGTTACCCGTCTCAGATTAGCGGCAGACATCACGGTCTGGCAGACCGCCTAGCAGAGCACAGTCTGGCGGACCGGGCTCGGTTGGTCCACAATTTTCAGCCAATTTAGTGGCTTGATGGACCCCGGGGACGCTAATTGAGAGGGATGATAGTTTGAAGATTTTGCATTTTCCGCAAGAGTTCATCTGCTATCTCTAGACTTAGTTTACTATGTTTTCTGGTTTCTATCGTTGTTATTTTTGATTTAGTAGGTTCATTTCTCATCATTCTGCTTAATTTTTTATATTGACGTGTATCCGAATTAGTAAATAAAAAATTTAACTTGATGGTCTTTAGTGAAGCAAGATTCTGCTTATGGAAGTAGATTCATTAGGGTCATCCTCAATCTAGATATTCCGTCGAACACGGATCGTAAAAATACGTAAATACAAAAGCTGTACAAAAAGTAGTTCAACTTTCTTTTCTTTTACTCAAATGCGCAAGGATGTATTCATTTGTCAGTGATTATCTTAATTAATGATATCTTGGTATTTTTATTATCAGTTTATGTTAAATTTTCCGCTTCAGAGTTTCTTGGATTCTAAGACCGAGTAGAAATTAATCTGAATCTTAAATGAATTATCTTTGACGCCTACATAATCAAATATTTCAAGCGTTTAATTCAATAAATCAGGAAACACTTTACGATTCCGGCTCGCAGCATTTAACTGGAGCTCGATCAGCAGGTTGGCGGGACCACCACTAAAACGCTTTCAAATACAATTAAAAATAATGAAAGACATCTGAAGGCTCGCGGGCGATGGTAATGAGCTTTGACAGGCGGAGGCAGCAGTGACAGCTATTAAATGATTGGTTAAAGTCGTCATGGTTGGGATACAGATACATAAAGAACACGGAAATTTCTTATCATAAATAGAAAGCACAAGTATGCTTACTATTAATCTGCAGGTAGAAAGCGCTTTCGCGTTAAGTCAACTCATGTTAGTTATTTACTTGATAAGAAAGTTTTCTTATTTTTTTTAACACAATGTGCTTTCGTCAATGGACACCAAATTAAAATAATAAACCTTTAGTAAAAGTAACTATAAATAACAATTATAAATAAAAGAAATATGTTCAACATCAAATACATCGGATTTTAGGAACGTAATTTATCGATAGTTCCCCCATCCCTAGTGCGTCTCCCTCATGCAACTTACCTATCCGTACGGCGGTGGTGGTAGTATGCGAGGTACATTTTTTTTTTTTTTTTTTTATTAACAATAGACCTTCGTTTGACCACAGTCTCACCTGATGGTAAGTGATGACGTGGCCGAAGATGTATCACGAAAGTCTAGCAGACACCTATTCACTCTCGTCTTGAAGAGACTCGGGTTGTAGTTGGCCGGGAAAACAGAAGCAGGCAGCGCATTCCATTCCTTAGCGGTACGAATGATAAAGGTGGAGGAGAACCGCTTAGTTCGGGTGGATGGGATATCCACAAGGAAAGGGTGGCAATGCGCCGTACGCCTACTCGTCCTGGAGTGGAAGGGAGATGGTGGAATCAGGTCGTGAAGTTCCTGTGAGCATTCTCCGAAATGTAACCTATAAAAGATCGAGAGGCAAGCGACCTTGCGGCGGTGTTCAAGACTTTGGATCTTAGCTTCCTCAAGGTACTGCTCACCAATAAGTCTGAAAGCTCTACGTTCTATCGAGTCTAGGGCTGCTAGCTGATACTTAGCCGAGCCATCCCAAACGTGGCAGCAATACTCCATACCAGATCGGACCTGTGCTTGATATAATGATACAAGCTGTCCCGGTGTAAAGTATCGCTGCACCTTGTTTAGGATTCCTAGCTTCATGGCTGCTATTTTTGCCTTCGACTCGATAAAAACACCAAAGTTCAGAGTTGGTGTGAGCGTGACACCGAGAAGCTCAAGATGATCCTTTATAGGTACCGGTACATCACGGAAAATAGGAGCCTGGACTAACGGACTCTTTTTAGCTGAGAAAAGACATGCTTGTGTTTTTGTGGCATTGAAATTGACCCGATTGGCCTCGCCCCAATCTGAGACTACCTTCAGGGTCGAATTCAAGCGCTGCAGCATATCTTGTCTGTGCGCCCCTATCTCATTCTGGCTAGCTCTGGCGTTAGACAGGTACCTATCTACCACGGTGCTATCGTCTGCGTACCCAATAATACCGGGTACCAGCAGATCGTTTATGTGTAGCAGGAATAACGTGGCAGATAGTACTGACCCCTGAGGTACCCCAGCGTTGATCGCCAATAGATCAGACGAACAGCCATCAATGACTACTCGAATGGATCTTTCCCTCAGAAAGTCACAAAGCCAGTTGCAGAAGAGATCTGGAAGTCCGTATGCTGGAAGCTTGCCAATAAGGCTGTCATGCCAAACCCGATCGAAGGCCTTCGAGACATCCAATGAAACCGCGATGGCTTCACCATGCTTCTCGATGGCCTCGCTCCAAATGTGTGTGGCATACACAAGAAGATCTCCTGTTGAACGTTTTCGGCGGAAGCCGTATTGGCGGTCACTGAGGAGGTCATTGTCTTCAAGGTATGCCAGGAGCTTGCCATTCAGAACACGCTCCATGCATTTACATAGCAGGGAAGTGACTGAGATGGGGCGATAGTTCAGTGGGTCGGCTCGACTACCTTTCTTGGGTACAGGCTGCACATTAGCAAGTTTCCAAGACTTGGGGACTTTACCAGATTTTAAGGACAGGCGGAAGAGTCGTGTTAGTATGGGAGACAGTTCAGGAGCACAAGACTTCAGTACTATAGCTGAGATTCCGTCCGGACCACTGGCCTTGTTCACGTCGAGTCCACGCAATGTTTTGAGCACTTCCTTTTGATGTATGCGAATATCGGGCATGCTAGTGCTACATCGAGGGAGGCTAGGTGGAGAAACATTGGTGGGTTCAAGACGTGAAGCCTCGGCGAATTGAGTCACAAATAAATTTGCTTTCTCAATGGCCGTGTGGGCCAGCGACCCATCCGGATTCAGCAGAGGTGGTAGTGAAGGTCGGCTAAAGTTAGCTTCTACGGATTTCGCCAATGACCAGAAAGCTTTGCTACCTGTAGGGTATGAGGCAAGCTTTGCTCCCAGGCGACCGATCCGGTCAAAACGAGCTTTCTTTAGCGCCTTTTTGAGGGACTTGGCAGCTTTGTTATATGCTTTCTTTTTTAGTGATATGTCTGAGGCTTTACTGTTCCGAGCTTCAACCCACGTGAGGTAAGCCTCATGTTTCAGCGCTGCTGCACTGGCACACTTGGAGTTGAACCACGGGGGAGCTCTATCGGAGGAAGAAGTGTCAGTGTACGGAATAAAGTATTCCATTCCACTTATTATCACCCTCGTAACAGCATCGGCACAGATCGTCGGATCACAAGAGGTGAAGCACATTTGCCGCCAAGGATAAGATGCGAAGAAATGACGCATCTCGTCCCAATCGGCTGACTTGTACCGCCATATTCGTCTACTACCCTTAGGGGTAGGATCCGGAGGCGAATATGAGGATACTGACCTTACCAAGCAATGGTCTGAGTTACCTAAGGGAGGTAACACAGACACTGCATTACGGTCTGGGTCATTAGTCAACAGAAGGTCCAAACAATTGGCAGTGTGGCTTTCAACGTCGGGAATCCTGGTCGCCTCTTTCACCAGCTGGGAGAGGTTAAGCGACAAAGCGAGTTTGTGGGCCTCTCGACCAGCGTGATCGGTAGTTTGATAAGGAAAGAGCCAGTCGCGGTGGTGAGCGTTGAAGTCGCCGAGTAGTACCAGTTGTGCTGAAGGATATCGACGTTGAGCCACATCAGCCTTTTCGGCGATGAAGTCAAACAACCTGGTCGTCTCCTGATCTCCAGTATGTGACCGATATAGACTGGCGTAGATAATTTTATCTAAGCCAGTGTCCACCAGAATCCATAACAGCGAAAAACCGGGTTCTTCAAGATCACGGAGGCGCAGACAGCAAATGTCATCCCGAGCATATACACAGGTTCCCGCCTTGGGTTTAAATTTGTGCTCCAGGGTATACCCTGGGTAAGTGAGGTATGAGACATCGGGAGGCATTCGTATCTGCGTCTCCGTAAGAAACAATAAGTGGGGCTCGGCAGTCTCTAGGTGGTGGTGGACTGAGTCGATATTTGAGTGCAGTCCTCGGATGTTGCAGAGGTGCACATTAAGCGAGAGGACGTGCTTCCGCTGTGAGCACAACTTATTGATTTTGTTTTTCATAATTTTTGAGTGAGAAAGGTGTGTGGGTGGACGGCAGTTGAGCGAGGCAGTGGTCAGCGAGCACAGGACATGCAGCATGCCCGTACACAAATGGAAAACTGCAGATGGAGACTGCGGGGACGCCCGAACCCCCCCGGGAATGGCTATCAGGTCCTCTCGTCCGGTCGCCAACCGGCACGATAGAGCATTCCGGGATTTTTCGCAAGGCGGCGGGGCAGCCTTTCACGTGTGGCTGGCACGCTACTTGGGCCCCCTACAACCTGCGGTCGGCCAGCGGAGAACCGTGCTTCGGATCCCGCTACCCTCCATGTGCAGTTGTCCAGTGCACCAGCTTTGTTGATGTCCTGCAGCGCTCCTGCTAATCCAGTGCAAAAACTGTTCAAACCCGTCTCCTCCACAATGGCTTCTCCGGACCACATTCCGAAACACAACAGAGTTGCTTCACGGATTGGCTTAGACCGAAGGGTGGTGACAAGCCGCGGCCGAAACCTACCACCAGATGTCGCTCTTAGCACCACCCAGAGGACACGTGTAGGGCAACAAAGGGTAAACACCTACGGACGTGAGCGATACTGTCCTCCACAAAACGTGTACATTCGTACACGCTAGAGTTGTATCCACAAGATTATACAATACCACATAAAAATAACGTTAGTACAAAGATATACATATATACCGTGATGGTCGCATCATTAGAATCGACCCCTAGTATCACCCCAGATATAATTTATTGACACAAGAAAAATACATATTTTAGGTAGTGGTATCTTAAATCCTATCTCGTTCTCTAAAACTAGGTATTACTAAAGCGTAAAACGCATGCAAGAGACTAAAAAAGAAGCGTGCTCTGTCTATTTTTAACACCTCTAGTGCGACCATGCGTGGTGAAAACTCCCCTTATTTGGGGTGAGATTTTCAGCCGTGAACGTTTATGTGCTAGTCAGTCAGTCAGTATGCACTAAGCTTACTCGTGGGTATGGAGGCCAATGACCTTAGTACCTAAGTAGTGCGTAAGAAAGAACGTTTGTAGGACAGGCCGGGGCCAACTAATACAGGGACGGTGTGAGGGGGCGCCCCCGCTGTGGGGTGGGGGGGTGACTTGTTCAGAAATGAAGTATTTCTGTGTTGTCTATTAATTACTGACTTCTGAAAGCTTCGAGTGAATTTATATAATTTTAGTCGATGATTACTTCATTGATATTAAAATGGCTTGGAATACTATCCAAGCCATTTTAATATCGAACACTATCTATCTACAAGTTTTTTGTATCATTGTTTTTATTGCTTATTAGGTGTCTTTAAACCTACTTACTGCCTGAGATCAAAACAGACTATTTATGTAGGTCAATTTGTATTAGATAATGATTATTCCTGAATGAGGTTGTTACCTCTACATTGTTTACGTGTCTCTAGTTGGCTCCACTGTTTCAGTCAAACTAATATCGTAAAATTTAAGTTTTTGGTCAATGGATGTTTGATACCTCTTCATGCCAAAACTACTGAACAGATCAGGCTGAAACTTTGAATAGATATAGGCCTGGAATGTAACAGTTTTCAATTTTCCCGCGAGTGTACCTGCGGGGTGCTGCTAGTTCTAATCAAATAAGATCTAATTTGTTTCCAAGTTTTATATACTTAATAGTAAGTGTCTTTGAATATGTGTTTAAAGGAATTAATTCTTTATTAACAAAGAAAATTACAATTAAGGAATAGAAAAAATAACAACTAGTATACATATGCAATTGAAAGCATGGAGCTAACTGCAGACGGTTGCAAACAGTCTAAAGGTAGCTCAATTGATCCATGTCAATACCAGTCGGAAGCGTCCCCAAGACACTGGCTGCATTACCACGCTGTATGGCAATGCTGATGCGCTGAGCCAGATAATATGTTTAAATAGTAAATACGTATATAAAATAAAAGGTATTTGACAGCCCGTGACCTCGCTCCCTATAACTGCGGGCCGTGAAGTGTGCGATCTGACATTTCCAAAATGTCACGTGAACCCGCCTGTTTCGGCCATAAAGGAAAAATAAACGACTTTATAATGTCAGAGTTTGCTATTTCCTATGATTTATAATCTGATTGTTCAGGACAAAAGATCGTTATAATTAAATTATAGTGTCTTCTTATATATACAAATCAAAGAGCGGCAATAGGACGCCCGTTTCAGTTCTTAAATATTGGTACATATTACGTTAGATATTTAGATACGTACTTACCTATAACCATCCGCTAAAGTAAAACTGCGATCCCCAAGTCGCGTCTCCAGCTTGGGGATACCTAACAGCGTAACGTTCATGGACAAATGACTATAAAATTGTCCATGGTTTCCTTTTAATGATCTTTTTATGGTGGTCTGAAATAAAAGATCTTTAGGGGAAAGTCCATGTCTAGCAGTGGTCAAAAGTAGGCTATAAATAGTAGTAAGTAGATAGATAGTTGCTATATTGCACCATCAAAAAAATATTACAGAGAATTTTAAGGGGCCGGCGATGGCTGCACAAATCTCTAATTCGTCACCCAAAAACTAGGACTGAAAACTTTTATAATTTCGGACGAAGTGTTGTTAATTTGTAACTAGACAATTGAAAAGTAATTTTATTGTAATTTTAAAAAAAAAATTGGCAAAAAAACTACTAAGAGCATAGATAAATACTATTAAAATACAAAAAACAAATAATTTTCTAGAATTAAATACTTGACTTACAATTCATTTTGGTATTCCGTTTGTATGGGGAGTTCATCACCCGCTGGCCCCTTAGTACTAATTACAACTAAAGTGGCACAATCGGTATTGTTATTGCTCACAACGATCTCTTCCAGGGAACCTAAAAAAATTAACATAAGTAATTAAAATTTTATTCAAAATACAATTTTCAAGTCCTTTCAACTTCTCAAGTAGGTGTGTGTAATGTGTATGTATCTAGGTAATTTCTAAATGTTCTCCACAACAGTGAGTAAAGACACAAATAGCGCGTTGCTATCGAGTCCCGCAGGCGAGCGTCTGAACCAACTTTGCCCGGGGCTGGAGCAAAGTTCTCGCAAGTCTTCGTCCGCCCGAATTTGGCATAAATTCAAGTCAACTATGCCGGGATCCCAACTTTGTGGAATTCCAGTAAAAGCGCCATCTATTGGCGGATGGCGGAATAACTTAAATATTACCTTGAGATTTATGCTGCAATTTGGGTTATTTTATTGAAAATGGTTAGTTTCTCTCGGCATAGCAGAGGTAGCCAAAATAGTATTTCAACACCTTAATATATAATTACAGAGATAGATTTATCCACCTTCCTTACCTATTCAAGTAGATACCTACCTACCTAGGCAAATAGATAAACCGCTAAGATAGTACGACTTATTACCTAAAGTAAATAATAATCAAATGATTTTAGCAGCGTAAATAATTATATTATTTCCATGGTAAATATGAAACTTGGAAAACTTATTCCTTACAATAGTTTTACTTTGCAAACTACTTCTGACATCTATTGTCGAGTAGCATAATCTATTTCACGTGAGTGCTCCGCGCTTCTTTACAAATAAAATGCAGATTGCACGAACTACTAGTTATTCACGAATGAATAAATTCTAGATAATACTTCACTTTATTCAATTGGAATTGTAAGGAATGAAAAGTTGTAAACTACAATAATGATGAGATATCAATTAAGTACCTGGCTTTAAGTACCTACTAATAAATTCTCACAACGTTAAATTTTAGGAATTTTAATAGTCAAAACGTTTTTGAGTGAAGTAGTATCGTAATTTGTGTCGAAATTATTTAGGAATTACATCGTACATAATAAATAATTTCGTTGACGTCAAAAAATAACATAAATGTTTTGTTTAAAATAAATCAAAATGAAAAAAGATTGGAGGTGCGGGGTATCGATCCCCGTACCTCTCGCATGCTAAGCGAGCGCTCTACCATCTGAGCTACACCCCCTGATGACTGAGTGGTCGAAATTACTAAATTTACTTCAAATTTTATAAGGCAAAGTTTAGTCAACCGACGAGTTTCTAACTGAGCTTGTCACTATGGAGAATCGGAATAATGGAACGAGTTTGTCTAACCAAACCGAGCAAGCTAAAGTTGTTATTCTTAGGAAAGTAATTGTAGTAACCTTCAATGTTTTTTTTGTTATAAATCCCGACTCTTACTATAAGATAGATGTTTGTAACTCTTTCACGCAAAAACTACTAGGGTAGATTTAAAATAAAACATGAAAAAATAAAAACAATCGCCCAACGTGGGGCTCGAACCCACGACCCTGAGATTAAGAGTCTCATGCTCTACCGACTGAGCTAGCCGGGCTGTGGTGCGAAGGCTGAAATTACGTATTGGTCTCTAAGACTAAATTTCCATGTTCAATATTTAAAAAATTGTGGTTCTCAAAGTTCTCAGTTCAATGCGAAAGTACAATAGTAGTCCCTACTCTTTCCAACTTTGAAATTTTCCCTATTATTCATACAAAAATACCCTTTCATTGTGACCTAGGTACCTAAAAATTGTCCTCAAACCGTCCAATTAGTCTAAACTTTTACAACCCTAATTGGTCTGAAAAAAAAACGCTTCACCTAGGTTTAACCCGCTCGTTATAAGTTCATCCGGTTTTTACTTAACTTAGCCGGACGCGGTGATTGTCGCGGCTTTTAAAGTTTTACATTGTTGATATCGAAACGGAAATGGTGGTCGTTATGAGCACTTTTAGCGGACGACGGTGCTTTTAGTAAATGGTTGAAAAAAAAAAACAATTTTTTAACGCTTATGTTTTACTTGAGATTGATTTGTATGAGTATTTTTATGCGAGAAAGAAAGAAGATACAGCAGATCCATTCAGTCAGATGTATTATGTGGTTGCTTTAGGTACTACCTACTTTTGTTTTTTGTGCGTACTGAAAATCCAATTCAATGGGCAGTGAACATTATAAAGTGAGTGAATGAATAGTCCAGCGCAGCGGAAACGAAATTCCTTAACCCAGCAGAGGGTGTTTCCAAGTTCCAAAGTAATGAATGACATATCTGATGATGACTTGCTTCTACAGGGTGTCCCATAATGAGTGGATAACCTGAAAGGTGCTTATGCGCTATATGTTAAAATTGTAGTCACAAAGTTCAAAAATGTGAACAAAGGTACAAATTTTTCCAAATTTACAAAATATTAAATATTTTCCGAACGGGTCAAGTTAGAAAAAAAATAAAAAATGTTTCTGATTGGCCTTGACTTGGCGCATAAGCATCTTTCAGGTTATCCACTCATTATGGGACACCCTGTATATCAGTCATTACACAAACTGCCGACTACAGGCGGACGGACCGTTGTTTCCGTGATTTGACTAAAAATATGTGATTAATATTATTGATACTATTATTACATTCACAGGAGTAGAAAATCCCAGAGATGTATGTACCCAGATCAAACTAAATAAAGAAACGAGCTTCTCACACTTTATTCTGGTAGGTATATCCTGGCCAAATATTGTTAAAATTTGTTGTAAAACTTAAAGAAAAACTTTCGTATTTAAAATAGTGAGCAGAGGGTTCATTAAAATCTTCATTAAGTGATCTAATATAGGTAGGTAGACTGTTATGAAACAAGGGTCGTTAATTCAGGTCAAATTAAAATGAAACCGCGGCCGGACAAAACACTCGAGTCCGCGGTCCGCGCGACCGCAAGCCGCCAGTGGACTAAAGTTGCACATCAAAGGATTGTTTCACTCGATACACTGCAACAGCAAAAGTAAAACAGAGGTTTAGCAGATAATGCTTTATATACCTTATCATAAATAAGATAACAAAGAAGATACAAATAAGATAAATGGTACGACTTGACTGAACTACGTAGCTGCTTAGAAAATTTCGCATTATACCTACCTACTAAATTACCATATCTGATATTCCAATACAAACAATTTATTTATTTATAATTTGAAAGGTCATTGAGAGCCACTTACACTAATACACACAATATACTTATAATATGCACAATATATTATAGAATTCCAAGTGACAATGAGAACCTCCTGCTCTTAGGTTTTCGTCGTCTAGAAAATGATAAGTTTCATTATACGCTTAAATGACCAATTCCTGTTTATTTAACTATCTCATCAGCTGTTCGATTCAAAAGTATTTCTAATTGTATGAGGGAAAGTTAGCTAGCTCAATGGTTTCAATTTGTATATCTATTACTATATACTAGATTGAATTTTTTATATTCCTTGAATGTAATTTTCGTTATTATTAATTTAAATAGACACGTGTTCGCCAATCAATAATTAAAATGTAGGTCATGAAAGTGAAGTCTCACAGTGTGTTCCGTACTATTCTGTGGTGGCTCCGGTCCGGGTAGGAGCGGCTATTACCGGATCTATTATGGTTGGCACCCGCGGTGAGCCGGCCAATATGGCGGTTACATTCCGGTGAGGATTGGAGCAAAGCGCTTTACGGAAGAATATTATTCGTGGAAACTATTTAAGCTCGACCTCAGGTTTAAAGGCGTTTTAGGATACATAATACTTGCTAGACTGAATACATAATAATAATGGTGTAATATTATGTACAGGTATATTCAAAAACTAATGTTATTTTGTAACAACCTGAATAACCACAGCCGGAAACGTCTATAATCCTAAGAGTCCTAGGTCATACACGGAGTTATGAAACTTCCTCATCATCATCATCAGCTTTTATCAGTCCACTGCTGGACATAGGCCTCCCCTAATGAGCGACATAGCACGCTGTCTTCAGCTTGCCGCATCAAACATCCTGACAGCAGTCTATGAAACTTAATTAGTTTAAAATGTTATTATGAAAGAACATGCTTACATTTAAACCTTGTAATGCCAGACACTCGCAGAACTCGCTAAGTTATAATTAAAACACTGATTCGGAGTCCAAATCCAGGTCATTTGATAAAACGACTGTAATTTAATTTTGTGTAAAACATTTGTGGCAACCCTAAGCTGGTTTAACCGGTTATTACCGGTTTTCACCGCAATGGGGTGTCCATGTTTTTATCTTGAACCGCAGGATGTGCTACTAAATACATAATAAAGATTAGGGCGTATGTTTCGTTGGTATGTGAATACTTAGTAGACTTAAAGGAATAAAACTTACTTACAAATCTTTTTTAGAACCATTTTCAAGCTTTCCAAAACTTAAATTGTTATAATTTTTTTTCTCATTGATAAAACAACGTATTAAATTCGTCGATTATTTGAGTATTTCCGCACATGTTTTAAAAAAGGGAGTATTTTGGTTGGTGCATTCAATAATCAGCCCGTAAACCTAATCAAGGCAATCACGGTATACCTATCTAGTACCGACGACGTTAGAATAAAAACAGTCCTCACAATGTGCACCTTCCTGCAGCTGCCATCAGTGTCATCTTCAGCTAGAGTCTTCTTATTGTGCTTTCCTAGAACAAATAAAAACTCAGATAAACAAATAATGTAGATTAAAACTAAAATGTCGGTCAAAGTAAGCGACGAGTTACTAATACAAATAATAAATATCATTAGGCTAATGATGGATTAAAACGGTCATCTTATAAAGTTGATAAGCTTACCTACCGGTTTGTATTTTCCACAGAGCAAAAACGAAGGTATTTCCCAAAGCATAGCACAGAAACTATTTTAGTCGTTTATTTCAAATCGAGCTTGCAAGCACTTGTTCCAATTAGCGGCGCGGTAGACAATTGAATTTCGTTGACTGGCGACGCCATCTAGTGCAATTTCATGGTATTAAGTTGTTAATTTGGTTCGAAGATTAACACATATTTTTCCTGCGTTTAACCATAATGGTACAATGGATTCAGCAAGATTGCACCAAGCATTACGTAGCCTCAAAAAACTACGGAATATTAAACTTAGAAACAATTCTAGAATAATTTATCCATTAAACTTAAAAGTTATTTGAATGATGGTGTAGCTTTTTTTCATAGAAACAATAGCTGATTAAACTTATTTATTTTCCTTAGTCGAACGTTCCTAGGTACAAGTTTCATGGAAAACGCATACCTACATAATTTGATAACCGTTTCAAATCTTGTATACCTTTGTACTTTCCCTTTAATTATGACCGCATCACATCACACAGCGCTGTTTGCGAGCCCGCGTTCATCCGGTATTTTGAATTTTTTATCCAGTTGCCATCCGGGTAAAGGAATTTTTTAGATTTGACTTGGTATATTTTTTGATGTGGTCGCGCTGTGTGTTGACCTATTTTTGAAATTCATCTGTTTGAGTCTCTAGTGTGTATTTGTCGGAGTACGCGGTCCTGTCCATGTTGGTTGTTATTGTTATGTTGAAGGGCTGTAGAGGGATTCTTCTTAATTAAAAACCTGAAAGATCAATAATTAATTTTCCTTTAATCGGGGCAGTAAGAAACACTTTGACAATGGCAAATCTAAACAGTAACACTGTTATATAAGATAAGAGCCTTCCAGGCCGTTTCCTTAAGATAGTTGATAACAGACCAATTTTAAGACGCACATACATAGAGACATTTCAACATGCGCCTTCCCATCTTCACAGGAAATCCGTGAGGGCTAGTGCGGTGGCAAATTTGGCTGAGGATCTAAGATATGCTGTCGAGACCAGCGTGGTCTCGACAGAGCCTACGCATTTGTTACCCTTGGAAGACTCAGGGTATCGAATCGATAGACCCGTGGTCCGTGGGGTACCGGGGCTCTTTGTTTTTAAAAGAAATATCTGAGCGTCTATATAGTTTTGGGGATGTTGGCTGCATTGCCGACTGGTAATGATATGAATAAGAGCTACCTCTAGACTGTTCCTAACAGTCTGAAGTGAGCTCAATTCTAACTAGATACTTGTTTTATCTAATTTGTTTCTATTCCTCGGTTGTAATTTTCTATGTTAAACGTTCAAGTTAAACGTTCAGGTAATTTCACGTTATCAAAGCTGGAATAAAAAACAAAATGGCAGATTCGCCACCGGAAGGCATGGCAGCATTCCGCCCTGTCCATACATCCGGTGAGCGGCGCAATCTAGGGTTGCCTTCCGCGCCCTGATTGTGGCGAAATGTAACAGTTTCCCAGTTGTTACCAGCACCTTCGTACTGATAGGAGAGGAGACCAAATAATTTAGTGTGAGAACTTTTTGGATATTATGTTTGCACAAATCTAACTTCCTTTGTATCCTATCTAACTTGAATTTCCCTTGTCGCTACTACCATACGGAAGAAGTATTTATAGAAATCGTGTAGATTTTTCCCCCCATTTAAATTAAAAATATTTCTAGCCTTTTTGATGTTTCAAGGTTTTCTCTTCTACCTCTCTTTTGTTCCTTGAAGAAATTAAGCCTATTTGATATATTGAATAAGTACCTATCATTCTTGAGTTCAATAATACCGTGAAAGCCTCCAAGGATCCTTTGTTAATCTAATCTCGCCTTCCTTAAGCTCGGCAGGCATTCTGACACGTTCGTAAAGTTTTGTGAGCTTCATTACAAGTGCTAATTGTTATTGGCGTACCTTTTTCAGTACATCTACATAGCTAGGTAACCATAGGTACCATGTACCTATACGTATATGCCCCTGCAAAAGTAATTTTTTTAATAATTGTGCCGTAATGGTTTTCTTTATAGAAAATAGAAAACAATAATTAACTAAGTATTAAAATAAAGAAATAAATAATAAATAATTCCGGACAGTCTATACAGCATCATCTAGCCCCAAAATATTTACCAAATGTTTATTATTTTTAAAATTTACATGATTAGCCTTAAATTTAAGGAGAATTACGTTAACATGATATATTATTTCCACGGGGATATTTAAGAAATACCTATTTAATTAAATACGTTACCTCATTTAAAAAGTTTACCCGTGAGAATAAGTTATTCCTTTTAATAAACGAAGCAAATAAGTCCAAGTATTAAATTTACCCATTACTTAGCTATTTAATTTTTTTAATTCCACTTTATAAATGAGGTGTTTTATGAAAAGGAATGAAACAAAAAAAAACCTGGTTACAAGAAGTTTTATACCCCCAAAGGTGGGTCCTTTGGGGTTCATAAACAAAACGAAATACTTAAATTAAACACCAATAACTCACCAGATAAATCTAATGTAAAAATATGAAACACTAGATAATGAGGAGTTAGCTAAATGGCGGTGTAAGCATGTTATAACACGTTTTATCTCATGAAACAGGAAATGTTGGGAGCCGCTGGCCGCAATAACGGGCTGTAGGGCCCGTAATGGCGGTCAAGCTAAGCCCATAATCTGCCAAAAACAATGTTTACTATATTAAACGCAAGATTTTTCGCCGAAATTAAATTAAAATGTAATTAATGTGGGGGTTTCATTTAATTTGTTGGAGTCGTTTTTGTGAAATAGTGTTTTTGTAAATTGGATTTTATTAAAAAGTTGGAAAAGAATTTTAGTGCCAGAATTAGTCAGTTATTTAAAAAAAACAAAAACTTTGTTCATTTTTAGTAATGCTGGACTGTTCAACAGAAGATAAATAAATAAAGAAGCCATAGATCTTTTACCGTAGGAATCTATAAAGGTAACCAATCTTATAGTTATTTGTAGTAACTTAATTTATATTTTAATTATGTATTTTTATAGATTACCTACAATTAAAACAATAGTAAGGTAAGGTAAATGTTTACTTACCGAACACAGTGACTTGTACGTCAAATACTTCTTCTAAACCCAGCCAGACTCTAAATCCACATCCTCTCAGTTCATTTTCGTGCGAGTTTTTAGCAGTTTCAGACAAAATAATACTGAGTAGGTACTATGCCTCTGTAAAATTCTTTCAATTTAGACTCTACGCTAAAAACCTTCGGTTCGTTTTCCCTTTCCAGCTTTAGCCTTTACGCTGAGAATTCTGCATTGTATTTTAGACGTTAAAAAGACGGAGTATGGTTGATTTTAAAAGGGTAGCCTAAAAGCTCTAATGCAAATACTGTGTTGGCAAAGGCTCCGTAATTATGCTCTCGGCAAATGACGGGAACACTGCCTTATGGACGCTTTAGCCAGAGCTTCACTTTATGTTTGGGATTATTTTCAAAAAGTGCTAACATGGGTTTCGAATCCCACACCAGCATAAAATATTTTTATAGTGTGTGAGTAGTGGGCCTAATGGTCTATAAAGAAACGACCACTACCATAATTTTGTTGTCTAAGATACTTTGTCAACTCCTAATAAAAGTTGCCACTGACACAAGAAACCACTTAAAAACGTATCAATTCTTTGTTTTATAACGCAAATTTTAAATAGGATTGTTAGGACGGAACCAAAGACACAGGCTACTCGGCTTCAAATTGAATATTTGTTATCATTAACTTTTTAACTCAAACAATTGAACAAAGTATTATAATTTCTTTGAGCACTCACATACCGAGTACCGACTGAGATAGACCGTCTAACTCAAGCTATAGGGTGTAATATTTGGATTTTTCGAGAATCTCGTGTAAATATGAATAGGTTAGGTACTCTACTCAATTTCTTGTTTATAGACGAGATTTGCCCCGAAATTAACAGTGATCTGTAAAATAGAAAATCTACTTGTTGGATAAAACAAACCTAAACATTTTGAAGTATCTACCTCCTTATGTCTAAAAGGTACATATTGCTGTATGTATTTTTATGTATTAAATAAAAAATAAAAATCTAAAATTATCAGCAATACGCTCCGCACCGTGGATATTGATATAATCCGAGCAAATTAGTATGCCACAGCAAGAATCATAAACCAAAAAAGTTGAGCATCTACACCCAAACAAGGTAGGTTTGTAGGTAAGCAAGTAGATAACATTTTCCTTATTTCCACATCAAAAACATAGCTCCGAAACAATTCCACCCTAAAAATGTCCTAAACAGGGCAAATTCGCGTGCCCCCATTTCTAAGAGCAAGAGCAAGGTGACATCTTCAAAGTAATTTTGATGAAAAAAACTTTTCAACGGAGGGTTGCGTTGTGACATTTTTGGGGTGTTCAAAATTCGTAAATTACTGATTCTGCTTGTTTTCTGAAACTCTTTGGTGTAATATTACCAGAAGGTTTATGTTAAGTTTGTTCGAAATTCATTCAACGATGTTTAGCTAAGATCAAGGTACTTTTACGTGCTTTTACCTCCAACTTCAAACAAGTACTTTCTTTAATATAGGTTTGATATCTTACATGCTTACTTACGTAACTTGATTATATGCATGACACTGTATTTAGTTTGATATCCATTATGCGGTAGTTATAATAAGTTACAGTACAATCAATTACTATGCAGGTACCTATACACTAGCCAAACTCGATGTAGAATGTTAGTAAACAAACCGCCCATACTTAACCTAAAATACACTCTGTTGCCGCGCCTATTTATAAGCAATTTACATTACTTGTCGATTTAAGATCCTTCCTTCGCTAAATATTTTGTATACTCATATCTAAAATTCGACACCAAGCAAGTGAATTTTAGTTTTTTGTGTCGTGGTTTGTTTACAAACATTCTACATCGAGTTTGGCTAGTGTATAGCTAGGTATATTAATCTTATTGACATTCCAAACGCGTACAGCTAACTATTTTGCAGACTTACCATGATATTCTGCCTTGACAACGAATTGTCTACGATAGAAAAGACAAAAATTACATCCAATACGTGCTAATTAAGATCGAATTTAAATATTTCTTTCAACTTAGAGAATTTGTTGTCGGTGTTTCGTTCAATTTATATTACCGGTACCTCCCAAACTTTATCTATCGTAAGGTACCTAGATAAAATGTGCCTACGCATACCTACGCTGGAATTGAATTAACCTTTAGAAATAATTCAAATACATATTCAAAAAACGATTCACTAAAAATCAACGCATAAATTCGCGAACAAATAAAAGAACAAAAGATTGACATCCGCAGGCCGCTGCCACCGCGCTGTTCGTAGTTCGCAAGCTCTCACGCTATTGGTCGGTGCCGATGGCGGGAGTGGCGCAATCCAGCGGTTTCAGCGCTAAAAGCGCTGTCCGTAAATCTGCTATGAATTTTATTTGTGTTGTATTTTCTTCTTGAAATTATTACTTTTATCAGTGCATTATATTTATGCATGACACTTCCCACGGTATAAAAGCTGCAAGTGTTACAGACTGATTAAATACCTACCTATGGCTATTACAATAATGGAAAAACATTGAACGAATATTTTTAGGCCTCAAGCGCTTGAAGCGCTGCCTGCTCACGCGCCCATGCCTTCCTCGACTATTTCTGATAGTCATTCCATTCACCTACCTCCTCCATTCTTCATTCAAAAATCTGTCAGTTCTTTATTGCACTTCACCCGCGTTGGTCGTTCGTGAAATTAGTTCTATTTTCAAAAACTTGAAGTGTTTCTATTATTATTACACGTCAAAAAGTGACCGTGTCTATTTTCAAACGAAGCGTGTTCCAATTTAGAACTTTTGCTATTTTAAAATAGAGTAAAAATGGCGGCTGTGTATTTACAGAACAGTTGAAGCTTTTTCGGTTTGAGGAAAAATGGTGAGTTCTCTGTTATAAATAGATCGTGTTTCAGGAACATGAGCGATTGAACCTTGGCAGTGCCCGTGACTGCGGACGGGGTTTCATTCCCCTGGAGTGATGCTTGCTAACAAACATTTCACGACTGCTTGTAGGTATAGATTGAGGTATAGATCGGTAGGTACTTACCTACGTATCTTACTTCTATCTTAGAAACATAACATAAGAACCAGTAGTACTAACTACCTACTTAGTACATATTTTAATTGAATCTACCCACATAGGGAGTCAATTAAAATGTACCTAACAGTACAATTAAGTTGGTAGGTAAATTTGTTACGTTAATCCTCAGACTCGTTAAATTTAACTTCAAGACTTCCACAAACAACGTGTTGGTAGGTAAGTAGTTTTTTTCGCTACCTAGTACCTCACTATGTCATCTCCTCCATACAACTTGACAGACCCCAATTGTAAGCATAAAGAAATAAAGTACTTACCTATGTAGTTATTGATTTCTGAAAAATACTTTAGCGGCTCTGTGTAGAATACTTTACCTACTGTACCTCTGTACTAACTATTGTTTATTCTGTGTCACTACGCCATCCCGACCTCTGCACTATCACATATTCTGTGACTCCGTGATAAACTGATAGTACGTACGTACATACCTACGTACGTATAGTATAGTATAGATAGACCTCGTTTGTTAATTATAATGGCGATAACAGTCGAAATCATTCATTACTACGAGTATATGTTTATAGGCCTCGGCTGGGAATGCATCACATGGGTAATGGATGAATTGAGTCTATTGATTTCTTCAGCACTGGTAAATAAAGCAAAGTTAATGCAATAAAGTAATACATATATAGTAATATTACGGGATATTTACCATGATTTGATTTCTTTGAGTTTTCCTATACTTCGGCACCGTTTCAAGCGCCATGATCACGAAAGAACTGAGGTCACTGCGAGTGAGTTTTTATTGGCAGATATATCGATCTACCCTCATTTTTCGTCTTTTGCTACGAACGTTACCACAATCATTCAATGACTTTAGTGTTAAAAACTATGATAGTTTTAAAAGTTAAGTTAATGCAATGTTTGTAAACTAAAGTTTCAATCAGTGCGTCCTACCCATAATGACCTACGGAACAGAGACGTGGACACTCACGGTAGGGCTGGTCCATCAGTTCAAATGCACTCAGCGAGCTATGGAAAGAGCTATGTGAGGAGTTTCTCTGAAGGATTCGCAATGAATACATCCGATAGAGAACCAACGTTATCGACAAAGCTCTAAGAATTAGCAAGCTGAAGTGGCAGTGGGCCGGCCATATCTCGCGAAGAACCGACAACCGTTGGGATAAACGCAGGTAAACGTGTTCTTGGGTGGAGACTGCGACTTGGCAAACGTAGTGTAGGACACCCTCCGGCCAGGTGGGATGACGATCTGGGAAAGACTGCTGGCAGATGCTGGATGCGTCAAGCTGAAGACAGGGCGCTATGACGCGAGTTAGGGAGACCAATGTCCAGTTGTGGACTAATATACGCTGATGATGATGATAAATGATACTTGATATTATTAATAAAAATCGTTACACCCAGAAAAAGTTATGGTAACTACCTACTATAACAAATAAAAAATACTTAGGTAAGTACTTACTTACAGTCGTCGAATTGAAAACTTCCTGCTTGAACATTGAAAATTACTGAATATTTTTAGTCGTATGAACCATGTTTGAAGCATGAAATCACATGCCCTTATAAAGGTTTCTTTATTCATAGGAAGTTATGGTACTTAGTATAGAAATAGGTGCTTAGCTGTAAAGAATGTGTAGTGGGCGCCTTTCTAGGAAGCGAAGTGCGGGTTCGACAATATTCGCTTCATAGGGACGTTAGTAGGTACACAATATGTGGACCGAACTGATTTAAAGTTTTATTATCATCTGCATTAGCACAAATAGGTACCTACCTTACCTATTATGTTCGTTCATAGTTGAACGAACATGCCTTCCCCAAACAAAAGGGAATCTACCTACATTTCATCTCGATACTTTGGTATTGATACTAACTGAAAGTCAATTAGGAAGATGTGTTTTTAAGAAATACCTACTGAAACTTGGAAATACATTAGATTTCCAATGTTTTCATAAGTTTTTCGACACGATTAGGTACCTAGTGCCCTTGGGAATCAAGTTTTAATGGGCCCACTGACCTGAAGTCGTTTTTTATATAAAACTACCCACTTAAATCAGAATCGATCCACAATTGCAGAAAAAGGCGAACATACATTATAAATCTACACTTATCTATCATAGAAGTTCCTTTTCGAAGTCTGTAAAAAAGATCTCCCCGAAATTTCCCCTTTAAACCCTTTAAGGACCAAGCAATTTTTTTCTTGATTTTTATATTTTTCTGATAAAAGTATGTTTGTATGGTAACCAAAGATGCCAAAATAAGTATAAATAAGTAACTGTGTAGGTCCAAAATTAGTGCTTGAGTTTATTGTAGGTACCTAATAGGTACCATTCGTAAATATTTTCATCAAGGAGCAAAACCTCAAACCAAAACCAAACTCAAACGCAAAAGTCCCTTTTAGAAATAGTAGAAATCATTATCATTACCATGATGTGGTCCAACGAAGGCCTATTGTTAATAAAAAAAAAAATGATCGAGAATGATAATCACACGCCGCTGGAGGTTGCGCGGTCCGTTCCCGCCCCAGGACAAATATTTGTATAGTCATTAGTTTTGGATGTTTTCACTGTGATGTAGGTACTTACCTACTTTTATATCTAATTTATCAAGTAACCATAAAACAAACTTTGCTATGCTATGCTTGGGGCTTGCTTTATGGATTGTCCAGCTTTAATTACCTATTTTATTTATTAATCTGGCTCCTCAGACTATAGAACTGTCTCAGATAGTCTGAGTCTGGCTCATGGTTTTCTTTGACTGCGTCCTTCATCCTCTCCATATTCTCTCTACCTTAATTAACAATAACAACAAATGTAAATATCGGATTAGCGAAAGGCAAGTACCACGATGGGACAAAGCAGAGCTTTACTCAGATAAGAATAGTGTCCTCAGAACTAACCTATAAGTGGTCCACGTGTTCATTCCCGGCTGCCACAATGGGGTGTCATTCAATGGGGGCTGTTGGACAGATGCATGCCCGCTGCGTGCCGGCGGTTGCTGGGGACAGATCTGACGAACGATCAGTGCGATCACACTACATCCATGGATCCATCACGTTTAGAGATTTTAAATAACATCACACCACTTGTACTTACATTTTAACAATAATTCGAACATTATATTCTGTAATATTGTAATAAGTATCTAGACCTCGTGTTTTCTTCACTTTTATTTTTAAAATTATAAGCAACATATTTCATAAATAAAAATAGAATGTATAATTTTTTAAAAGGATTATCACTGGATGGGAGAATTGGCCGATCAACGGCTAATCTAATTCTTTTTACTTATCAAAATTACTGATCTTGTTCATTCAAGGGCTCAAGCTTTGGTCAGGCAGGAATACCAATCATCCATTGTGTTTGGTGGACGAGACCCGGAAGGCCATGGAATGTCATTATCACAGGTCAGTGCGATGAGGCACTGATTGATATGAAACTGAACATACATTTTATTTACTTCAGTAGTTATTTATGACGTAAATTTCTTTTGGAGTCAGGATCCTGTAGTTCTGAGGGTTATATTTAATTTTACCGACTACTGCGGCGGAGCGGGAGAAGGTCTGCCCGCGTCGCACGAAGTGCTGTTTCAGTTCTCGCCTCGGGACTAAATTTTGTGCGATCTGAGGATATTTTGTTCCGGGTGTTCTCGATGTTTTAACTTCTGGATGTTTGTCCGCGGGTTCGTTATTTCTATGTAAACGTTTCAACGCTATTTTTATCCCGCGGGATCTATTTTATGGGATGAAAAGAAGCCTGTTTTATTCGAGGACTAGAAATACTTCTATTCAAAATTTCAGCCTGATCCGTTCTCTGGATAAATATTACAAACTTTCGCGTTCGACAAGTCAGTTATTTAGTTAGCTAGTATAGTACTAGTGCCCATAGAGCTTGATGATGCTGTTTGGATTGTCCAGCGTTATTTATTTATTACTAGTTGCGCCCCGCGGCTTCGCCCGCATGGAAATTTATTTGTCAAATTTCAGAAATTTATTCAAATTCAAATAATTTATTTCAATTTATAACGTTTACACAAAAATAAACAAATTGGTTAATAATAATAAAATAATAATAATAAATAATATAATAATAAGTATTGCACGCCTCCTAGGGGTAGTTTCGTAAAAATAAAAAATACGTGTTTAATTATTTTACTTTGTAGTTTATTTATACCGAGTTTTGAGTAAATTGAACTAAGGAAAAATAATTTTCCATGCAAACTCTACCACCCTATTTAACCCCCTCAGAGGTTAATTTTTGAAAATTTTATCATCCTATGTCCTATTCTAGGTCATAAACTATCTTTATACCAAATTTAATTTGAATAACTTAACTACTTACAAAGATTACTTATAACAAACATTCACACAGACTTTCCCATTTATTATAATAGTAAGATATACCTACATACATCTAACTACCTATATAATTACTATGATACATTTTTACGTGACGATTCGATATCGTCATTAGTAAAAGCGAAGCGATGCTATAAGTTCCGTAAAGCAATATCCACGTCAGACAGACCCTTGGTTCAGTGTCTATGTATACATACTACATTATACAGTACCTACTGTACCTAGGGAGGACAAAGGCATGTAATCCCGTAGGGTACCTCCTGTGATGACGTCATCACCGCATAGCGCGCGCGCCCGCTTTCAAATCAACTCCTAAGTCGGCACATATTATAATATGTATTATAAATTTAATTAAACTATGATATAGTATCAGTGTTATGTCTAAGACACTGTGATACTTGGTCTTATAGGTTGACATTGTCATCTTCATCCTATACTAGGCCACTGCTGGACATAGGCCTCTCGTAATGAGCGCCATAGCGCCGCCCTGTCTCGGCTAAAGGTTCACGCGGTTGCTGGTTCGATTCCCGCCTATGGACAAATATTTGTTCAATCTGCAAATTTGTTCCAGAAATCCAGGTGTTATTTATGTTTACTAAAAATATCCATCTAGGTATGTAAGGTATTAACTATATCATCCATCCCAGTACCCAAACATAAAGCTAACATATTTAAACATAAGCTTGCAGTAGCTACTTTGGGGCTAGATGCTGCTGTGTGGATTATCCAGCATTATTATTATTATCTTACTATGTATTAACTTGAATGCACAGGTATTTTATTTACTAAAATAACTAAATAACTTTGTTTCTTATATTACATTAATCACATATGTATATTTATGTACATCTATTATTACTAGGTTCACATTTTTTCAGGCAGTAGGGGCAAGCTCAGCGTATTAATATGTATAGTGGGATCACTTCACTGATGTCAGACTCTTTGTGTAACAATCGATGATAGACTCACGTGGGTCCCTCACATTGACGCGGTGTCTAAAAGAATCCGGAGGCTTATAATAGTATTCAAAAAACTTAGGGAGGTCACTGACAACAAACTCTTGATACAAACCTACAGGTCATTAGCGGAATGTATTACTGTAGCTACTGTATTTGCTCATGGGGTGGCGCTACAAAGTCACATCTTATTAAGGTAGAGCGGGCACAGCTTGCTCTACTTAAAGTCGCGATGTCTCTACCGTACAGATTCCCTACAACTGATCTGTATAAGAAATGCAACGTTCTCTCAGTAAGAAAACTTTTTGTCCTTAACTGTATAAAAAGGTATCACTCGGTAACAGTTCCCACTCTTCCTCCCTCCAACAAACGAATAGATAAGTGCCCTGTTCCAAGTTTTAAATGTGAAATTGCAAGAAGACACTATAATCGTCTTGCTCCGATATTATATAACAAACTAAACTCCAAATTAAAAATCAAACCCTTATCTAAACTAAAACTAAAAGAATGTGTCATTGACTGGCTTAAAGATGACGACTACAATAGCATAGAACAATTACTGTTTGCTTAAATTATCTATAAGCAATTAAATATATATAATATATATATAATTAATAATATTAATCACATAAAATAAATAAATTAAAATAAAATGGTCCTACGTAAATACTTGTGCTTTTTCATATACAATAAACCACTATACACACTCATTCATTACACACAATGTCTATGCTTATTATTGCCAAGTGCTTAAATATACCTACCTACATAATTAATGCCTACTTGTTTACCTTGTTTTTTTATCTTTTATTTTCTTGTACTTTACACCCTATAATTATGTAAAATATATTAAAATTATAGTTTACTAATTAAACATAAAACCTAGTTATAGTTTAACGGATATTTAAATTAAGTTACCATAATTAATGTTTAGTTAAGTACCTAATATAAAGATAAAAGTGTCTAGTACATAAGGGAAGAAACTGTTCCCCTGTAACACAGCTACATTGTAGCTACCACAGGTGACAGTGTTCCAACTCCATTGTAACACACATATTTCTTTAATAAACGTTTTGTATTTTGTATTTGTATTTGTTTCAGTTAATACGAAGAAGTTATCAGCACCTGGTCTACCAGCATCACTTCGCTCCCTGTGAAACTGTTCAAACTCTGGTAAGTTATTTACTAGCTTTCATATCTTTCATAGCGGATTCGCAAACGTTTTTTTCGGAATAATCAGTACCTGTATATTTATTCCAGTACCTGATTTGCGTCTGCTAAAGTTATTCGGTTTTCTGAAGCTATCTTTTCATCGTGAGAAATACACAGTTTTACAAACATTGGCATTAATCATAGTCCATTTCAAAGAGCAACCCTTTCCTGAAAAGGTCATAAAGTGGGTGACTTTTTCAAATAATACAATTTAAAAAAACTTTATGAGGTGTGCATTATCTTATCAATTTATGTATTTAGGTATATTGCGTAAAACGAACCGGATACGTACTTTTCTAGAATGTAAAATGGAATAGAAATCTATATGGGATGAATTATAGTAGGATTTTGTACAGGACTAATATGTAGATATATTCATCATCATCATCATCATCATCAACCTATATTAGTCCACTGCTGGACATAGGCCTCCCCCAATGAGCGCCATAGCGCCCTGTCTTCAGCTTGACGCATCCAGCATCTGCCAGCAGTAGATATATTAGCAGTAGATATATTACGGACTCGGAATAATCTTCCGATTTTAAGGATAACTTCGGTCGATTTATCCAGTTTTTATAGAACCAATGATTTGATGAAGTGCGTCATACATACATACATACAGAGCCCAGCCCGCGCTGTGCCGTATGTACAACTATTTGTACAATTATCTCTGTTATTATCACTTATCAATGAATCAAGGACAACTCTTATCAGTCACTCGCTAAAGTGAGATTACGTTTCAACAGTTCACTATCATAATATTATAACATCAAAAATATTGTCAAAGAAAAGAGACAGTTATTTACCTACACTGAATCAGGCCTTACAAAGAATGCCTTCCAAAACTTAGAAATTTCATGACATAATGAATATGTCATGAAATTTCTAAGTTTTGGAAGAAATAACGAACTTCTACACATTAAGCTCATCCGTAGCACTTAATAAATTTTATATGTGGTGTACACTTCCTATACAATACAATAAAGCTGTGTATTGTACCAGGATTGTTGCTGATGCCATTTCTTACAACCCTGAATTGTCTGCAGTTTTGAAGAGTTTTGCCTAAACTAAACACCAAACTAGGAATTCCTGGATATTAACTCTGGTTTCATTTATGTTAGAAGACAAATAGTAATTAATCTTTTAGATTTAGAGAACCATAACCCTGTGTTTTTAAAGTCAAAAATTACATGAAGATACTGTTAGCTGTTTTTATAATACGATGTCATTATTAGTACGGAACACTTCCTTCCTATGCTAGTCTGACGTGCACTTGGCCGGGTTTATAATTTCAAAGAACATGACCATAAAAGTTTTATTATGAATAGTCATCAAATAGTGATTTGCTCCGTAAGTTGTTCCCAATCCGTCACATCTGCCCCGTCGCCGGGGCGCGGAGGACTGGTTCCCATACGGCCTATTGTGGGGCACGTGCGCGCCAGATGTGCGCTATTTGTGTTCGCGGGTTCGCTTCCCGGACGGAGGCTGAGCACAAGGACATTGCTAGTTCCTTGGAACACTTTTAGGCAAATACATTTAGAAACGTTAGGTTTGACACGTTTTTACGTTCAAACTGAAAGCATCTTTTGAATTTTTTAGGCGGTATTATTTTAATTTATTTCTAAATTCATTTAAAAGTGTCATTTATACAAAATTCATATAATTGTAATTATTGCATGTACAATCGAACTCGGAAAAAACTAAGAATTAACTTGCTCATTTAGATTTCTATTCATTTCAATAATGTAACGCAATTTTCGCAATTCAAAGATAAAAAGTAAAGAAGCGAACGATGTGGCTGACCGCACACTATAGTCAAGACTGTCTTAAGACAGACTATTGCCTTATAAAAGTAATGAAGACGCGCACACTTGAGACAAGACGTCTATTAGACAAAATTGTCTCATAGACTCTGCGACAAGACTGACTAACGACAGTCGGCTTCCCCTTTGCATGTATGGGGGTGCGCACATCAAAGACAAAACAGTCTTGTCTTGTAGTGTTGCCGGCAGTCAAAATGAAAAAGCTCCGACTCGAACGCCAAAATGGTCCGATATTGCAAAAGGTCCGTTTTTATAAATTTGTGAAAAAAATTATCCGTCGTAACGGGGATATCGTCGTAAATCTTCCTTTTTTATTGTTTTTTATTTTGCTTTATCTATGATGAACTTCAGTAAACTTAGCAATTTTTTTTTCAATAGTTTACTTATATTTTTAAATATTGATAGGTAAATATTATAGGTACTTACTTAATTAGCTTAGTATAGAACTCAGATGTATACGAATAAGCTCAATTAGTGCAAGAAATTAGGTAAGAATCTCGGAATTCGAGATACCCAGCTGTAAGTCTGTAAATAATATATAATATACATATACAGTGTGGAAATTAAACTCAGGCCCTGGAGGGAAACTACTTAAAATCCTTAAGCTAGCTCATTTTACTTAAAGGAGACATTCCTTTATTTTTAAAAAGAAACAAATCTGCATTAAAATATTTTTTTAAACTCGCTTGCTTCGCCCGGGACTCGAACCAACTAAAATTTAAAAAAATAAACACTCTTTATTTTATTATACTAATCGGTAGTATTAATATTCAGGATAAAGTTTCTGTAACAAACATTTGGTCTTAAAAATAAAAATAATCGTTAAATCTAACATCAACTTTATTTTACTATCAATTTTGTAACACTTAAATTATTTAACTGATAAATTGTTCGAAATGAGCCCCGTCGTTCCGGCTACACAACATTAGTCGCCGTTGAAATTCATTTCTTGTAGCCTTCAGCAAAGTGTTGTGGTGTATGCCCCTGATAACATTTTCTACCGCAATCCTTAGCTCTTGAACGGTTTCATAGCAAGTTTCATAAACAACATTTTTTACATGACCCCATAAAAAGAAGTCCATGGGCGTCAGGTCTGGACTTCTTGCAGGCCATCTAATCGTACCGTTTGTACCTATCCAGGCATTGAAATTTTCATTAAGGTATGCCCTGGCAATTCTGCTGTTGTGGGCAGGTGCACCATCTTGTTGAAAAATGATATTATGTCGTTCCTCTTCTGGCAGAAGGTTTAATTGATTTTTTAAAAGCTCTAATATTTCAATGTATTTTGCTGCATTCAGATGTCCTTCGTAAATGTGCAACAAAACAACCATGTTACTTTTGATTCCACACCAAACATTAAACGAAAATCTGACCTGATTGTTCGTTTCACGGACACGGAATGGATTTTGACGAGACCAATAATGATTGTTATGTCTGTTATACATTCCATTATTACTAAAATTTGTTTCGTCAGACCATACAATACAGTCCAAGAAATTTGGGTTGAGGGCTATTTCTGTTCGAATATTTTCACAAAACTGTAATCTCCTTTCACTATCTCCGGGATGTAGTTTCTGCACCAATCGCCCATCACGATAACATTTGTATTTGTATTTTTTCAGAACTTTAAGTATACTAGTATGGTTGATGCCTATCTCTTGAGCAGCTTCCCTGCTTGAAGCTTTCGGGTAACACTCGAAGTAGGTTAAAATGTTTAACTCAACATCGCTATAGTCCAAATTTTGTTGCTGTGGGCGTCCAGTCTTCTTTTTAAAACTTCCAACGGTCAGTAAATTATTCACAATTCGAGACAAAACCTTTCTAGATGGTAGTTCTCTGTCTGGATACTTCTCGCGATACCACTGCAGAGCTAAATCGTAGCTCTTGTTGCAAACAAAGTAAGCTTCTAATAAATCGAATTGTTCTTGATACGCCATTATGAGATAATTTAATTACGTAAGGGAAGCAACACTACTTAAATAAAATCTGTTGATAAAAATCGTTCGAATTTTAAAATTATTGTCCCGCCTCGCAAACAAAGTCAAACGTTCCATTTTTAAACTTCTCCACTGAACGCCTCGGATCATGTAAGAAGGAAATGTGCATAGAGGTATTACCACCATTGAACAATTTTCTTATCGAAGATTTCAACAAGGTACTTAACGATAAATAAAAGCAAGCGTGTACTTCATACGAAGTCTTTGAGTGTTGGAGAGATAACAGAACTGTTACGTGTCTTTTACTTGTTAAAAGTGAACAGTAACCAAATATTTTTTAGAGAAACTTTATCCTGAATATTAATACTACCGATTAGTATAATAATAAAATAAGGAGTGTTTATTTTTTAAATTTTAGTTGGTTCGAGTCCCGGGCGAAGCAAGCGAGTTTAAAAAAATATTTTAATGCAGATTTGTTTCTTTTTAAAAAAAAAGGAATGTCTCCTTTAAGTAAAATGAGCTAGCTTAAGGATTTTAAGTAGTTTCCCTCCAGGGCCTGAGTTTAATTTCCACACTGTATAATATACAAGATATTGGCACCCTAAAAGTTGTCTCAAAACCTACATATAGTAGGGTGTGCGCAACTATTAAATTTCAAGGTCAAAGGTTACAAAGATCAGTTTTCTGCGCTTTTTTTGTAAATATCTCATCTCCCATGGGTTTTTTGCTGTTTGTACTTATATTCAATATTGTAGAAAACAAAATTTTCTACAAATTGTGTAAAATATTTTTTTATGCGGTGAACTGTTTTCGAGATAGAGGGCGGAGAGCGCGCGGTCACATCACTTCAGGTCAACCGATGCGTCCGGTCTATGTATCTATCTTGACCTTGAAATTAAATAGTTGCGCACACCCTACCATATTATGTAGGTTTTGAGACCACTTCTAGGGTGCGAATATACAATTATTTACAGACTTACAGCTGGGTATCTCGAATTCCGAGGTGAACTTACTATATTGACTGGACTAAATCCATCAAAATTTATTAAGAGGGAATAATGACAGATCTGTACCGACATACTCGTAGGAATTAGGTACCTATCCAAACAATATATATTTTTATTTTAAGTGAATGAATTAAATTGTTATAGATAGTAAGGTCTCCACACACTGAAGCCGGAGGCGGAGCGAAGGCGAAGGCGTGCGAGTTGTATTCTATTGAATCATATGAAAGCCTACACACACACCGCAGGCGGTGGTGGCGGCGCGGTGCCATAGGAAAACCCGGCACGCCTTCGCCTCCGCTCCGCCTCCGGCTTCAGTGTGAGAAGACCTTTAAGTTCGAAACACACAGAAGCCGGAGGCGGAGCGGAGGCGAAGGTGTGCCGGTGTTCGCCTCCGGCTTCTGTGTGTTTCGTACTTCAGTGTGGGGAGTAAATCTGTTTGGGGTAATTCTGAAGTAGCCTAAAGTAGCCTTTCTAATTTTTTTAGACACCCTAAATGGCTACTAGTAGCCGGATTAGACTTTTGGTAGCCATTTGACCCCTAAGGTAGCCTAAGTGGCGATAATTCGCCTAATCTGGCATCACTGGACGCAGACGATGCGCGATGCAAAACAGTTCTTGTTTTACAAAGACTTGGTTTTTTAATTTTTAACTTAAATTTCGAGGTTATGTTAAAAAAGTGTGTACGTAGACATTAGGTTACATTTTTCTAGCCAAATCGAAATAAACCGTTTTTGCTCTTAAACACTCACCCCCTTCCACTTCCCGACTTCGCATCGCCCGTAAATTATTTTTCCTTTAATTTTTATTATATTCTCCTTTTCCAATGGGTTTCATCCTACTATTTTATTTTTCAAAAACCTATCTAGGTGCCCTGGACTAACATGCACAGTTTGTAGCAAAAGTGAATATCATACATAGTTAGGTACGAAGTAGCATTGTATCTAAATTCACTTTACAGCTATTTCAAAAGAAAAAAAGTGGCGTGGAAAGAATTTGAACAAAGAACAGTGTGCATATTACGTTTCGTTACAAGCATAATCATATCTATTTTGAGTAATTCTGAAGTAGCCTAAAGTATTAAAGTATTAACTAGCCGTTCTAATTTTTGTAAATGGCTTATTCGATTTTTGGTATCCATGTGACCCCCTAAAATAGCCTAAGTGGCGAGAATTCGCCTAATATGGCATCACTGGACGCAGACGGTGCGCGTTGTAAAACAGTTTTGTCTTAGGTGTGCGCAGTGTGGTAAACAAAACAGTTTTGTTTGTGTCGTAAGTCAGACTTGTCTATGTGAGACAAAACTGTCTCAAGACAGTCTTGACTATAGTGAGCGGTCAGCCTTACCTTGTTAGGCTGACCGCACACTATAGTCAAGACTGTCTTGAGACAGTTTTGTCTCACATAGACAAGTCTGACTTACGACACAAACAAAACTGTTTTGTCTACCACACTGCGCACACCTAAGACAAAACTGTTTTAAAACGCGCACCGTCTGCGCCCAGTGATGCCATATTAGGCGAATTGTCGCCACTTAGGCTTTCTTAGGGGGTCAAATGGATACCAAAAATCGAATAAGCCATTTACAAAAATTAGAACGGCTAGTTAATACTTTAGGCTACTTCAGAATTACTCAAAATAGAGATGATTATGCTTGTAACGAAACGTAATATGCACACTGTTCTTTGTTCAGATTCTAAAAAACCCAATCATGCAGGATCGGAAGATTTTAATTATAAAAAATACTTTTCTGTGGTATTGATGGCATGGGTAGATGCTGATTACAAATTTGTATTTGTAGACATTGGTTCATATGGGTCCTCATCAGATTCAACGATTTTTAAGAATTCTAATATATCTCTCCGCTCCGCCTCCGGCTTCTGTGTGTTTCGAAATTAAAGGTCTCCTTACACTGAAGCCGGAGGCGGAGCGGAGGCGAAGGCGTGCCGGTTTTTCCTATGGCACCGCGCCGCCACCGCCTGCGGTGTGTGTGTAGGCTTTCATATGATTCAATAGAATACAACTCGCACGCCTTCGCCTTCGCTCCGCCTCCGGCTTCAGTGTGTGGAGACCTTACTATTCATAACAATTTAATTCATTCACTTAAAATAAAAATATATATTGTTTGGATAGGTACCTAATTCCTACGAGTATGTAGGTACAGATCTGTCATTATTCCCTCTAAATAAATTTTGATGGTCCAGTCATTATAGTAAGTTCACCTCGGAATTCGAGATACCCAGCTGTAAGTCTGTAAATAATTGTATATTCGCACCCTAGAAGTGGTCTCAAAACCTTCATATGGTAGGGTGTGCGCAACTATTAAATTTCAAGGTCAAGATAGATAGATAGATAGATAGACCGAACGCATCGGTTGACCTGAAGTGATGTGACCGCGCGCTCTCCGCCCTCTATCTCGAAAACGGTTCACCGTATAAAAAAATATTTTACACAATTTGTAGAATACTACAATATTTTTTCTACAATATTGAATATAAGTACAAACAGCAAAAAACCCATGGGAAATGAGATATTTACAAAAAAGCGCAGAAAACTGATTTTTGACCTTGAAATTTAATAGTTGCGCACACCCTACTATATGTAGGTTTTGAGACAACTTTTAGGGTGCCAATATCTTGTATATTATACAGGGTGTTAGTGTGAACAGCGTTATCCTTGAAACCAGAGGTTCAGTATCATGAGTAGAGTCCAAAACCTATGAGATAAGGTTAATGCCTGTTTTAGTTTCGCAGTATTTTGATATTTTATGTCATAGATATTGTACGCGATATTATGGTCACCCTAGAACCAGGCAAGTTTCCAGGTTTGTTTCTAGGCAAGATAAACTGTTTTAAAACAAGTCTAAATTCACAGAATAATCAAAAAATTCAATAGACCAAAGTACCTTGGTAGGCAGGTATTTTTGGCGTACTTAACCCTAGGCCAGTTCTTATTCTATTCATAAATGTTCGTCCCTCAGGCGAATGAAACGTCATTGCGAGTAAAATACACTTGCGATGTATTTGGTTGTATGACTTATGAAGGTGCTTAAAAGGTGTATCTGATTCGATTTACAACTTTGAATCATTTTTACGTTTTGCGCGGACTGTGAGACGAATGCTATTGAATCTAGGGTTAAAGTTTATCATCAATCAATTTTATCTACTATTCAATCTAAATTTCAGTTCTTTGTACAGTGAATGAAATTCACTTACCAAAATAACACTTCACCATCACGCAACCTCCGCACGTTTTCTCACTTGTAGATTAGGTATTATTACACACTCGAGAAAACACAAATTAGTACCTAATTTGTCAGCTTATTAAACACCTTACGAACACTTGCATTTTGCATGACTGGGCATGGTGAACTGGCCATATGTACGTACGTACGTAGCCTTTGTGTCTTTGGGATAGTTTCCTAGCTTAGCACACGTTATCCTGGGATGGAAACAGCTGAGCTCTGCGTACATCGTACAAGCCAAGTTCACCAGAGCGATGGCATAAGGCCGCACCATTTCAGTCCACTTTTATTTACATTTTTGTAAGACTTCGTAACTCGTTCGTACTGAAAACAATTGACGCGCGAAAATCTGTGTCAACGACGCGACGACGTGCTCTCCGTCACGCTGGCGGTCTGTCACTGAGGATCGGACGGCGCCTGCGCGAGCAGGCGGGCGGCGCGTGCGGCGCGGTGAGGTGTGGGGGGCGCGGGGCGCGGCAATGAACACTTGCATGGCCGGCGCGGCTCGTTTGATCAAAACAGGTCGACACCTGCGCGGCCCCGCCAATGTACTCGTGTTGTAGTTTTACCACTTAGAAGATGTATCGAATATTTTTCTTTCAAAAATAAATTAAAAATAGAATAATTATTTTTCATCGGTTTTGGACTCTACTCATGATGCTGAACCTCTGGTTTCAAGGATAACGCTGTTTACACTAACACCCTGTAAATGTATATTATATATTATTTACAGACTTACAGCTGGGTATCTCGAATTCCGAGATTCTTACCTAATTTCTTGCACTAATTGAGCTTATTCGTATACATCTGAGTTCTATACTAAGTTAATTAAGTAAGTACCTATAATATTTACCTATCGATATTTAAAAATATAAGTAAACTATTGAAAAAAAAATTGCTAAGTTTACTGAAGTTCATCATAGATAAAGCAAAATAAAAAATGAAGATTTACGACGATATCCCCGTTACGACTGATAATTTTTTTCACAAATTTATAAAAACGGTCCTTTTGCAATATCGGACCATTTTGGCGTTCGAGTCGGAGCTTTTTCATTTTGACTGCCGGCAACACTACAAGACAAGACTGTTTTGTCTTTGATGTGCGCACCCCCATACATGCAAAGGGGAAGCCGACTGTCGTTAGTCAGTCTTGTCGCAGAGTCTATGAGACAATTTTGTCTAATAGACGTCTTGTCCCAAGTGTGCGCGTCTTCATTACTTTTATAAGGCAATAGTCTGTCTTAAGACAGTCTTGACTATAGTATGCGGTCAGCCTTAGATTGTTACTTTTCGAGGTGAAACAAATATAATTCCAATCCAAGCTTTTATATCATCTAGCCATAGGTATTAGGTACATAATATGAAAATATATAAACAAAGTCGCTTTTTCTGTCCCTATTTCCCTTGGACTGCTTAAATCTTTAAAACTACGCAACTGATTTTGATGCGGTTTTTTTTAATAGATAGAGTGATTCAAGAGGAAGGTTTATACGTATAATAAAAACGTGCGAAGTCGGAGCGGGTCGCTAGTTTTTGATAAATTGTATAAACTTTATTTTTATTAAGTGTGACGAGAACAGAATAAATCGATAAACAAAAAATCGTAACGTTCCAAATATTCCGTGAGCATGCAGGTTAGAAATTGTAGGTAGGTAGGTATAGGTACAACTGGTGGTAGATGCAGTAGACAGTGGTACTCATGTACCAACGTCACTCGATCTGCTGTCTATATCTATAAACCTTTGATTATAGACAAGTATATAATCAAAGCTATAAACAAAGTTATTTGGTCTACGGAACAATGTTTACGTTTCAAATTCCACTCTGCAATCTTGACGGGTGCGCTTTCTATACACGAATGTATTATTTGTTTTTGATTATTACATGCAGTAGTTTAGATATTTATAAGTAAATAGCGACCCGCCCCGGCTTCGCACGGTTTTATTAAACGTATAAATAAATCTTCCCCTTGAATCACTCTATCGATTAAAAAAAACCGCAACAAAATCCGTTGCGTAGTTTTAAAGATTTAAGCATTCAAAGGGACATAGGGACAGAAAAAGCGACTTTTATTTACTATGTAGTGATGATTTAAGCTTGCTCTTTAAATGTTTCGTATAAACTGAAGCTTTATATAATTATTGATTATGAATTAAAACGGTTAGGTATTTTAAACCAATTACTTACATTAATGACATTGTCATCAGTTAAATTGTGACGTTATGAATATTAATTTCAATTGAGTAGTCAATGTATAACTCCACCGTTATTTTGTTTTCCTAACAAAAATGGTTAAATAAGTAAGTAAATAATAAATCTGAAAAGTCAGATTTTTTAGGTTCGGAATATGAATAATTAAATAGGTATCTAAATAACTTTTCAAATAAGCAAGTAATGATGATGATGATGAGATGATGAATTTATATGGATTGTTCAGCTTTATTTGTTTTTCAAACTAGGTAGGACATCGTTTAGAATATCAACCAACGTGCCTATTATAATTATCGATGGAATCAAATCAACCGTCGAGTGAAGCCACGTGTAGACAATAGCTCGACTAAGAGTAAAGACCCAGTTTGAGAATCATGAAGAAAGAAACACAATCTTCCATCACAAGGGGCTTACCTCCAGGGGTAGTCTTAAAATGCAAATAGTCTGTCTACCCTCCGAAGACTTGAACAGGATCCGTCGAGTGGTATCAGGTCATCATGTCCAAAGACAGAGCTTTACTCACCTACTTACGTACCTACTTACCTGGAAGATGTATTCAAAAGATGGTAGGTACAGTCAGATCAAAAAATTAAGGGAGTTTTTCTTATACTGTACTAGCGACCCGACCCGGCTTCGCACGGTTATTATACGTATAAACCTTCCTCTTGAATCACTCTATCTATTAAAAAACCGCATCAAAATCCGTTGCGTACTTTTAAAGATATAAGCATTCAAAGGGACATATGGATATAGGGACATAGGGATTAGGGACAGAAAAACCGACTTTGTTTTATACTATGTGATAATGTTGTCTGAAATTTCACTATCTTATTTGATGATAACTGTGGACTAATTTGGTCTAAAGAAATAAGCGTCATTTGTGTCTACGTCCAACCCCTGTCGCTGACTGTACTCGGCGCCGCTCACAACACCTCAAAGGATCGATGCCTCTTATCCAGAGTGTCGGATATCGGGGCATTTTGAACTGTACTCAACTAGCTCCCGTCTGTGACTTCGCCTGACCCTGGGTACAGGTGTGACGGTAGTTCATACATCAGACATCAGAAGATTTTTAATTGTAAAGATTATGTTGACGCCTCCTCAAAAAATAAATCATTCCTTCGTTATATTTATAAGGTAAGGTACGTAGGTACTTACCTTAGTACTTTAATTATCTTTTCTGAATTCTCTAAAAAGTTAAATTTTTATATGACCAATAAATTCCCTCAGTTAATACAGCATCATCTTGCCCCAAACTAAGCAGAGCCAATCGAATTTATTCAATATGTTGTAAATTAAATATGTACTTATGCATACAAAACAATAAATCAATAATAAATCTTTAAAAAAATATATTCACAAAAAATGTAGTTACCAACCTAAACTACCTACGTATAGGTTCTTAACTTAAGTAAGAGAGTAGATGTAGATATGATTCTTAAACTGAATAACTAATGCAAAAGTTTTAAAAGAAATTTCCCCCAATCACAGAACAATCGCACGTAATTAACTTCCAAATTATAATTAGCTCATAAAAGAAAACAAATTGAAATGGAGTCCATTACAATAATTCAGTTTTACGAAGGCGACGACGCAAGATGGCGGTAGGTACAATTGGTACAATTGAACTGTGATTAGCGAGGTTCGAGAACACTGGATCCAGGCTCATTTTGGTTTGAAGATTAGGTTTACACCTCTTTATTAAAATACCAAAAACCTAGGAAGAATAAATATCTAAAAGCATAAGTAAGTAGGTATATTGTCTATTAGAATATTTTTCAGTCTGAAATTGGGGAGGTCTATCTTAGGAAGGGGCAAAAGTATGCTAGGTACTTATTTATTATCAAAGAAAGACGAGTGCGAAGCCGAGTGCATTAGACTATAGACTAAGTAGGTATGTTTCTAAATGTCTAAAGTAAACTGTAATGTGCAAGCAACTTCCAAGCTTATCTCATTATCATTAATCTCAAAATGGGCTGTCAAGCTTTTAGTACGCCACAGACTACTGTGTATGTGCCTATATCTAAAGACTCGAAAAAAATAATGGCCTACAAAGAAAATTGATCGTTAAATCTGAGAACAGAAAACTGAAATTCGTTTGTAAAGAAAAGGCCCTACCATTTGCTCCTCGCTCGAACGCAACTCGAAGAGAAGAATAGACGAGTTTTGTATTCATAAACTCAGCTGCCGCATTGTTCGCGCACAAAAGTGTGTTTTTTGTTTGGATTACAATAAGAATTTTAACGGGCGCGCTCGGAACTTATTTCGCACTGACATCTGCTTCTGGTAGGCAAGTACCTAATTCTAGTTATTTGTTGTTGGCTTGATTTCCGATTGTCCACAATCGGTTTCGAATATAGAACTTGGATCTTTCACAAACCGCTAAAAAAGTGTTACTATATAACATACCAACGAAACTTTCAAAAATAATTACAGGTAAGTAATACTCATCTTCTAGAAGATTCGTATATTTTTTCTATGTAAACTTACGCACTTTGACGAATTAATTATGATGATGACTAAGCGTATTAGGATTTAGATGTGCTTTATTGCACCATCAAAATATGTTAAACAAAAATAACTTCATAGGTTGTACTTTAATATGTAGTGTCACAATCGGCGGCGATCTCATCTCTAATCTTAAGGACAATTTAGTTGGTCAGAGTAAAGTCCCTCGTTTGGATGAAATCTTCCGACACAAACTAGGGTCGTAGTTAACCACCTTACTGTAATGATATGGTTTGCTGTTGTAAATTATAGTTTGTTTGTATTCTTCAATACTGAAAGTAATAATCAATTTGAATGCTAATTTAAGTTTAAAAGACACGTGTCACAGTAATTCTTATAACCACTTACCTACTATATTTATTTATTGTAGTACAGACACCGCGCCGCGGGCAGAAACTAGAAACTAAATTGATAATAGTTTCCAACGCTATGATAATAAAACCAAAATGGAAACTATTAGTTTACAATTCTAGTGAAAATTCGATTTAAAAATAAATAGGGAATAAAATATGATATGCAGTTAAAATGATATTCAGTTTTTTAACCGAATGCAAACTACATTACGCGCCGCTAACTCGATAAAAATCGACATTCTCGATGCGTTCCAAATTCGAACTCACAGTCCGTTCCATTTCCAAATTATTTCAAATATGGCCGCCGTAACGAGAATGGACAAACATCAATTGACCCCAATTCGCGAGCTAATGGTGGAGCGACACGCTGCGTATTACATTTCGACATTGATATTTTACGGGCATTTTTGTCCTTTTGTCCGCGGGGTGATAATTTTCCATTACGGCCCCGGGGGTGAGATTGTGATTTGAGACACCTTTTCAAACTCTCCTCCCTCCAGGTCTTTCAAGACATTATAAATGTTTCACTGCTTGTTTAGCTCGTTTCAGGACCTACTACACATTTTTTACCTGAACAATGCATTTGATTTTGCTAAAACTTTGTTTAAAACTTCATCTCGTTATCATTACAAAAAAACTAATCCATGATTTTCTCTCTTGATTTTATTGCATTGCAAATAAACTATTTCCATTTAATTATATCAACCCTCGAAGTAACCCTCCACGGCAAAAAATATATCCATTGATACATATTTCCCTTCTAAAAATGATTTAAAGTAACAAAACGGTCTCTAACTCGACAAACCGCCAAGTGTACTCTTATCTGTCAAATTGCTGGTCGAATCAAGATCCTGCAGTGGACTCGCCCGCCACTTATCCGCAGATAAAGACTTCTTTTCCGATAAACTTTTTACTTTCCCGGCTCGCCTTGCGGTCGCCGGCCGATGGGTTCTTGTTACATTTTGTCTGCTTTTAACAGACATGTAATAAGCTACAATCTTTTAGATGCATCTTACGTATTTTAGAAATGTGAGTCGCGTTTTTAACGTTCCTATAAGAAAATATTGGTCTCTCAATAATACTGATGAATGCTAATCGATTGTAAAAAGAGTGTTACGACACGATGCTTTAATGATTGATAAATATCGATGTTGCCATGGAATCCGTTAGTAGGTTTCTCTTCCAATAGAACCCTCCTCTAGAAACAAGAATGATGCTAATAACACTTTGGTTGTAAAAAGATAAGACGCAACAGACATCAAAGAAATAACTGAATGTAAGGAACTATCTGAACTGGTAAAAAAGTTAGGAGACAGCTGATGGATAAGCGAACGTAGGTAGTGGACCCCTCGTTGAAAGTCTATTCAACTAAAGAATAAGGAGGATGTAAAAAAACTCCTTTCATAAACAAATCAAAGAGCATTCAACATAGCACGGCCTGTTGTATCAGTGACGAAATCGCTTCAATTTAAATAACAAATTCTCAAACACGACAAGGGATTTTCGCTTTTTCCCACAAGAAATATGACTTCAAATTTCAGAACTACACGAGGCTCCAGTGAATATGAAATTGAATTTTTTATTCATTGACACTGTTTTGCTGCAGTTATGTATAATTCATCAGATGAATAATTCTTCAGATTTCAGACTGCGTATAGAGGGCTGACCTCGAGTTTGTTGCGTACTTGATTATAAAGTAGGCGATTGATAACGCTTGTTGATTGATATATTCTTTTTTCCTGTTTTTATTATTCTTGACATTTTTATTTATTACAACTCTAGCTTTGTTATGTATCGAAGTTGAGTAAAAAAGGCAAGAAACGAGGTGGTAATTTAGTTAGTAACCAAAATATTCAAAGTTCCGCTCGGTTCAGATCAAAGTACTTGTGGGTGTAGGTATTATTTTCGCCACTCATTGGTTCATTTACTTTTGTTTTTTATTGTTATTCTTATGAATAATGAAAATGCATCCAATGAGTGGCAAAAATAGCATGAGTGATGGTACATTTACATAAATACATCGGAAACTACTAGCTCGTTTAATTTGCTTGGTTACATAGATAAAGCGTGTTAGTCAAGATTTCTTAATTTATTTCGTCTTATTTGTTTATTTTCTAAAACCTATACGCATTGTTGCAATTGATTTACTGATTTACTGAAAAAGTGCCAACGAAACGTGTTTTTTATGCGACCCAAATTCAAATTTCAAATTGTAATCTCTCTTTGACTTCCAAAACAGATTACCTATGCATTACCTATGAGGACATGCGTCACAAACAATATTTATAGAGATGATTCAAAATGGGGCCATTCGGAGCGCCCCTGGCCCGTTATCGCGGGTCAGGCCTCCTATCGAGGGATCGACTTATCGCCGCCACTTCCCGTCACTACTTGAAATATTCAAATTCGGCTGTCAAACGTTGCCTGTTTTAAATCGATGATGCTTTGGGCTTTTGAAGTGCTTTCGGCGATTTGAGGGTACTTCGGCGATCATTGAAATGTGCAATGTGGAATCCTTCAATGTTATGTCAGCAATGACAAGAGCTTTTGAAAATGGCCTAGTCGCGATTCACAACATGATTACTGATTAATGCGCTTCTAATTTGAGCTATCGATATCCACTCAGCTCACATTCATTCAACCTACTGCTGGTTATAAGATTAATACTGCATGGTTTAGTAAAATAAAATATTTCTCATCTCATAACTCGTTCATTACACAATTATGTAAATAATACGCTAGATAACTTATGATCAAATAAGAATCATCTTTCGTAGTTGTTTTAATTAATTCAAAAGCGAGCTTGAAAAGAGATGATAACCACCCCTTTTTAGAAAATAACTAAACATAAAAACAATAAAGAAAACAAACCAGTGCTATATAAAAGTTGATGTTACAAAATGTTAAAGTACAAACTTAATTTAGATGGGGTAGTGTGTTTACGTATCAAATGATTGAGGTCAAATGTTTGAACATCTGCTCAAACAGAGATTAGGAACTTACAATATTGACTAGCTCCCTCCTCTATTCTAATTCAATTTACAATAATGACTTCAAGTTTGCTAATTATTCGTTTTGAAAATTGAACTTGTTGTTTTAACAAAAATGCACTTAATTTTAAGTTAACTTAAATTCATTTAATATGTACTTAAATTTATTAATAATATTCTGATGTTATTGCTCTACATTGACATTTTAATCTTTGAGTATGATAAGTGTTTAGCCAAATACAAAGAGAATTCACTGCTCGTGTTCATACTAATTTGGAAACTTACAATTATTGTGAATGTTTGCATTACTTATGCATTTATTTATCATTAGAATGTAATTTCGCGAGAGCTGCATCATACACTTTACAATTTGTAAAAAGTGACAGTCATATCCCATAGACAATTCCAATCATTTTTCATTCGATTAGAATTCAGAATAAGAACCCTATTTCAATTTTGTAACGGTCATTAGTGGGAACATGGCTCTGTAGGAAGCTGGAGGGTTTGAACATAATTGATGTGAGAGGGAGTGCCGTGCATGCCGTCTCGCTCGCACAGTTTTTAATGGCGGGATTCGCATGTGGGAAATAGAGAATCATTGTGTGGTGGAGGTTGGCCGTAACGTTGGTGCGCTGTTATAGTGGTCGGCAGCTCCTCATTTTGGTTATTGCCAATTTCTGTGATTTAATTTAAAGCTTCTTGACTTTTAGTGTGTGTCAGTGAGTGACAAGCGTCAGTGATGTGAGATTTGCCGCGGTTTTTGGCGTCAGGTTAGTGTCTTAAAAACTATTTATTGCCGATTTGACAGATTAGGGGTGGATGCTGAGCTGTAAACTGAAATTTCAAATATTATTTTTATGGTAGAATTTTTTTTTTCTTTTTCTTTGTGATTTGAATCTACATAATTCAGTTACAAGTATACATGTTTCACATTCTGTACGTCTACAAGGACCTATTTACCCTGTCTGTACTTACTACTTTATGCATAGAATGTTATAAAATAAGCCATTTGTCAGTTGATCGTATTGCAATAGGTTCAGTTCAAAATGTTTCACAATACTCATCTCTAGTTCTATTTCATTGTAACAATACTCTACTCTTAGAGTGTACTCGCCACTTAGATATAGGTACGATGAAGCGTAAATTTTTCCTTGCATACCACTCTTAGCGCATGCGTCGAACAGGGCTGCCACGTGTTTGAATGCCTTGTACGAGTACAATCAGATATCTCATAAACCTTAAATAAACGTGTTATCTTATCTACTATAGGTATGGTATGCATGTTTTGAGTAGTTACTTAAGCGATCTGTAATATTCTTACCAATAAATTGATTATTTGGATCATCGTCTATGTCATCTAATCATTTTGTACCCAAACAACTAAATATAAAAAGCTCCTTCCAGAAAAAGACTAATTCTTCGTTAGGTATGGTATCATCGTTTTGTCGGGAAACTGAATTTGGTCTGTCGTCATGCCACTCGAAAACTGGCAACCCTGAATAAGTAAGCGCACAGCAATTTGGATAATCGCGTGGACAACACCGATAGCAATCCATTTACTTATTTTTGGGGTTTGTTAGCGCATCGATACAACGCCGGAGTCTATTCCGCTTGCATCTGTCATCTGTCAGTGAGAACCCTGTAGGGGTGGGGGTCACACGAGGCGGGAGCGCGATTGGATGCATCCTGCCGCAAATTGAAGCGTCGCGGACGTCCGTTTGACGTGCCATATTAATTATTTAAAAATCGAACGATTCCTTCTATATTGACCTTTCAAGTTACGTCGATTAGTGTTGACTTTTATGTAACTTCCGTTACTTACATTGTTAATTACGATCCAGACTTAGCTATAAATTTTTGGTAAAAACTGTCAGTAAGTAATTTGAAGTTTCGTAGTCTTTCAAAATTCCAAAAAACAATTACACCGTGGCCTGGCCAATAACTTCTTGCCATTCAATGGCCATCAGAGATAGCTTTATAGCTTGGCAAAAAAGAGTAGAAAATAATGGGGGCGCCACTGTAGGTCCTTATGGCAACACCTATAGCGCACCAAGATAGTCTTGATACTTAGGTGTATATTTCTGTTATACGTACATTTATATCCACACATAGTATACTAGTATCAGTAAATATTGTTTAATTGAGCAAGGTTCTCGTTATGTAAGTATATAAAGAAAAAAAATATAAAGTAAATTAAAATTTAATACATTGTTATTAATACATTGTAAGTTCTCTCTCACAGTATTCCTTTTCTATTTTTATTACGTGCTGGCACGAATTCTTCCAATCCTCCTCCGTAATAGCTTGGAACCGTTCCGTTTTAGCACGCTCAGCTGCTTCCTATAAAGAAGAAACTTTTTATGATACCTTTATCTTACCTTTTTCAGTTTATTATTTAGGCACCTAATTTCTAGACCATTTAAAATACAAACGCTATAGTAACTTTATTACAAAGAAATAACACAACATTTAAATTATGTAGAAATAGATTTACATATTAGCTAGTCTAGCTCAAGTATCAAATTCTATGCCCGCGCTATAGCAGAGTACGCAGAACAAACGTAAACATAACCTAACTGCCCGATGTTTATTGTTGAATATTTCACTTGTTCCGTGGAACTTTAATTTAATCCTGCTTTATGACAATCAAGTTACCTTTGATTCAACTTAAAATTACAAAACAAACTCTCACAAACCTGTCATATCAGCGGTTCTTTGAAAAACATTGTTGAGATCTGAAAGAATAGTTCTGGCCTCAAATTCTGCCCGACATCGCCTGTATACCTTATAAATAACCTCCATGGCAGCACTTCTAACTGTTTTATTCATTATTTTTCACTTTTCGTCACTTTATCACCACCGCTTGACCGATCCAAGTAAAAAATCCGAGAATTCGTAATCTTTGTTTACAATTTTACATCAAACGTCATTGTTTTAAGAATGTTGCCATTAAACAAAAAAATTAGTTCCGTTTCTAGACTTTTTTGCCAAGCTGTAGCTGTGTTTGATTGATAAAACACGACTTTGAATGGAACCAAGCTTCCATTCAATTATAAGAAAAGTCATTAACCAACTAAAACGTGACCAAATAGGGTACACTCAGAATGGGAGGATGAAACACATGGTGTGACGTCATCGATGACGTAACGTTACTCCGCCATGTGCGCTGATAAAATGTTTCAAGCTTTCTGCAAATGATGCACGTAGTGTAGCTGGTTATATACTATAATTTTATAAGGCTATGATTATGACGTTGACAAAGACAAACGTATAGTTGTAATACTGAAAACCATCTCCTTAAACAATCAGTTCTAAACATCGCCAAATTTTGCGGTTAAAAAAACTAAAGCGAAAACAGCGCAAAACTTTTGTTTCGTAAAAATTCATTGGGCCGTTCCAAATTTGAATACGGGCCTTCCATTTTTGAAATTAGAGTTTTTAATTAAAAGGGTCGCATTCTCGCGATATCATCGCCTTTGTCGTTCGCGGGCTTTTTACTTTTCATTTTTATTTACTCCCATAAAGCAGACTACGGTAAGGACTGTATAATTACTGGATTTTTTAAGCTGCTTTGACGTAACAAATGGTTTTCTTAAATAATTAATGGGATTTTCGCTATAATTTGTGCTATTTGTCAAAGCTTTAGCGCAGGTGTTGAGAAGCCTGAAGATGTCTTTTAATGGCTGGGACTGGGGACGCTCTCACGTTTATACTCGTCCTACAAGCTAAATAATTTCATGTTTGAGCAGATTTTTTTTAACACTAAAAGTTTCATAGTTAAATAGAAAATATAGCGTAGAATAATAGAATAAATATAATCATACGACGAGGTGGAGATTTTATCAATGTAAAATTTAAGAATGGAATAAAACATCGTTTTCGCTTCTTTTATGCTCAGTTCTAAACTTGTATAAACTTGGACAATAAAAATTGCAGCTGCTAAACCCGTGTTCTAAATTCAAAATGGTGTTTTAAAAATGGAATTCTTTTGTTGCAGATGTACAAAGTCGCCACACGTGTGAAAACTCGATCGCTGCTCGAACGGTACTCGAACTCTTGAAAGAGATCTAGTTACCGTGGTAGGGGTAACGACGCTGTGTACGGTAAGTGGGCTTTGTAAATATTTTAACTTTTAAAAAAATCTATCAACAGTCTACACTTTCTATGCGATAATCGCTACAGTATAAATCAAAGTAGCTTTCTCTGTCCTTAAAGTCCTTATGTCCCTACTCCCTATGTATGCAAACTACGGAACGGATTTTGATGCGGTTTTTTTTTAAAAAAAATGTGATGCGGTTTTTTTTGAAATTTAAACTTAAAATAAAACCATGCAAAGCCGGGGCGGGTCGCTAGTACATAATATATTAGTGTAGCATGAATGAACTTAATTAGTATTTTTTAATTTCAATGGTTTCAATTGTTTAGACTAGTTGTTTTTTTTTTCTATTCCTTGATTGTAATTTTCGTTTTTAATAAAGTATTACCGTTTTAAAAAAAACTTAATTAGGAAATGATAGATTTTATGTATGATCATTTAGTACGACATTATTGTAACATTTTACGGAGGGGGGATAGAGATAGCTATTAACAATATCATTTCAGCCTTTTCAGCCTAGTTTAGGCATTTGATGTTACCGAGGTATGAGTTAGAATCGAATGCCTGAATACTTGTTTGAACAAAAATGTTGTTTGCCATTTCTTAACGCCTGAAATAAGCAAGCAATCGATTTAATTTGGCACAGAGTTAGTTTAAAGGATGGAGAGTAACATAAGCTACTTTGTCTTGGTAAAACATCATCGAATTCCCTTGGGAGATCAATTTGTGAAATTAGGGTTTAACGCGGGTGAAACCGCGGGAACAGCTAATCTATTAAACAAACATGACGTTTTATACTTATACACATAAGTTATACATAAACGAGCTAGTAATTATTTTTCATTACTTCCACTGGTGGACAAAAAATTTAAGTGAAGAGAAAGTCAATTAGGTACCTACCGCTTTCCTTTTGGTATTAGTTAAAAAAATTATTTACATTTTAAAAGAAAATGACTTTTCTGAGTCCTTATTTTAAGCCTTAAAAAATAAAGTTATAGATTTTTTCTGTTTCATTTCATTTTCTTTATCTTTTTAGAATAATACCTAAAAATAATAGGAGTCTTGCGAACTTCTATTGTCAATCAGTTCGACCGTTAGTAAACATCGGGATCGACGTGTCGTGACGTCACGGAGACACCCCGAGGTGTGGTCACTTACACGCACATCTAGATACTGGAAGTGACTATCTATATTTATAGGGTCTTTCCCTTTCGTCCCATTTTTCTTGCTTAGCTCGAGACTCTTGATAAATTGGGCCGAAGACCAGTGCATCAGCTACCTCCACTTATATTTCTATAGTGCTTCCCCAAACGAAACGTTTGGCCAAAATCACCTCTTTGGCAGATTGGTGAAAGAAGCCTGTTAAAGATAGATAGATATAATTTATTGACACAAAAAATACATATTTTGGTTAGTACTATCTTAAATCCTATGTTAGGTTTATCTAGATACTAGGGTTCTTTAAAACTGGGTACTTATGCTTAAAGCTTAACACGCATAATAGGCAGATTCGCAGAAGAAAGCTGCTTACTTTTTTCTTGTAAGTTCTCTTAGATGACTCTTGCTCTGGATGTTGGATGTTCCTCTAGCTGAGGTCGAGGGTCGATTCTCCGATTCCTCCGATTCGTTGATACTATTCCCTTCAGCACCAAATAATCATCCGATTCCTGTCGACGATGTGTCGTAACAAAGAGTATATTTTAGGCAAGACATTATTGTTTATTCTCAAAGTTACGTTTGGGAATAATTCTGTACCTTTGTCCCATTAGACAGTCTCTTTTTGCCTTTATGTGGACCTACGTCAGTACGCCCCTGTAGAAAAGAAGAAATATGACAATTCAATGAAGAATGAAAAGAAATACATTTATGCATATCAACAATACAAACAGCGATTAATAAGACACAATTAGACCGAAAATATCTTATACTAACAGCGCCTCGCGGTTTCACCCGCGGTAATTCCTGTTCACGTGGTAATTCTGGGATAAAATATGTCTATGTGTTAGTCCGGACTATAATCTATCTCTGTGCCAAATTTCATCCACATCTGTTCAATATTTTTTGTGTGAAACAGTAACATCCATCCATCCATTCATACTTACAAACTTACGTGTTTATAATACTAGTAGGATCTTCCCAATTACCCCGCTAGTATCCCAACAACCCCATACCACTTCCATGCCCAGTATCGCCGGCCACGCGCCGGAAGCGTGTTTTGTCGCACAATAAACTTGTTAATTGGCCGCCCACGCCGCGACACCGCGATGCCACTGGGGTCGGAGGTCGCGGGTTCGAGTCCTTCCGGTCGCAGGTTCGTTAGGGAGTCTAATGTGTTGGTAGGTTGGTAGAATTGATTGATCTGTTGCATATTGTTGACTCGGGCGCGGGTAAACCGTAACTTAAACTTAACTAGGTTGAATTAAAACTTAAAAGTACCATAAGTAGATGACAAGAGTTATCTGGATGGAAGAGTAATACAAATTCGTTACCTACATTTTCTTCAGTGCAGCCCTCGACTCGGCAAACGTGAGTGAATGAATGAATGAACACTTTATGGTACTAAACGGTACAGTGAATAACTTATATCTAATTAAAAATAAATATGGTAAAAAAGCGGCCTTATCGCTGAAAGCGATTTCTCCCAGGTACTTACTTACATTGTGTATGTGCACAGGACGCCCCCACCAGCCTTATTGCGTAACTCAACTGGTAATCGAGATCAACTTGATTTTTGACAGTTAGTCCAGTTTAATACCTTACGCGTTAGACAATACCGAATACTGACTGCGTCGACCACTGGTAATCGATTTCAAGTTAGACAAAAGGCACCAGGTGGGATGACGACTCCAGTACGTCTACCGTGAGTTTTTGCTTACTATACTCGCTAGCGACTGTATTTAAACATGTATGAAAACTTGAACAGCGCCTCTTGCGGATAGTTGGGTACTGAAATTAAATGCGCGTAAGAAAGCTATCTGCGTATTTACGTAACTACTATAGAAAAGTCAGGCGATTGTAATGTCAAAACTCATGGTAGAGGTACAGGTAGATGCTGGAGACAGCAAGGGTATGTCCAGCTGTGGACAAGATAATGCTGGTGAGTCTCGAACGCAAGGCGCGCCGCATGTGGCGATGACTCACGGATAATGTCCCGAATCAGTCGGCGCCCCATGCGGGCCACATGCCCCCCTATAGGGCTGCCACAAACTTACCACGTCCGGGACAGCAACTAAAAACAGTCGCTACCCAAATGCGAGCACTCTAATATCGGTTTATGAGCTACTAGCGACCCGCCCCGGCTTCGCACGGTTTTATTATACGTATAAAACTTCCTCTTGAATCACTCTTATCTATTAAAAAATGCCGCATTAAATTCCGTTGCGTAGTTTTAAAGATTTAAGCATTCAAAGGGACATAGGTATTATATAGGGACGTAGCGACATGGGGACAGAGAAAGCGACTTTGTTTTATACTATGTAGTGATGAGTCGGCGGCGCCTCCTAAAAAACAAGGTCGGCCAATGCGATTGGTGTTATTTTAAGAACCGGGGCCTCAGGTCCGTCTATACTAAAATCTACATTTCTAGTAAGATTTTCGAAAACCGGAACAATTAAACCTTATTACTGGACACGGGACAAGACGCACAATTCCGGGACTATCCCGGAAATCCCGGACATCTGGCAACCCTACCCCTGACCCCGACCCTCGTGCGACCCACACTGACAGACGGACAGACACATTCATATACTGATTTACTCTAGTTTTAAAGTTAACTTATTTTTGGTTAACTCATTATTATTTGGATTTATGTGAAACTTACAAACTATTTCATTTTCCTTTTTTTTTTTTTTTTTTATTAACTTTATTAACAACGAAAATTACAAGCAAAGGAATAGAAAAATTACAACTAGTATTTACAATTGAAACCATTGAGCTAACTGCAGACGGTTGCAAACAGTCTAAAGGTAGCTCAATTGATCCATGTCAATACCAGTCGGAAGCGTCCCCAAGACACTGGCTGCATTACCACGCTGTATGGCAATGCTGATGCGCTGAGCCAGATATTCACCAGCTCTCGGGTCACGCGTCGCATCGACCAGACGCTCAGATATTTTTTTAAAAACCCGGAGAGCCTCGGTACCCCACGGACCTAGGGTCTCGAATCCAAGGGGAGCAAATGCGTAGGTTCTGTCGAGACCTGCATATTTGCGCCTCTTGAGATCCTCGGCCAGATCTGCCGCCGCACCAGCCCTAGTGGATGTCCTTGAAAGATGGGAAGGTGCATGTTTTCCTTGTTTATAACATAACGACCAGGCAAATCACTATAGACATAGCTTACCCATTCATCATTATGTCATTATGTCCCTTTGAATGCTTAAATCTTTAAAACTACGCAACGGATTTTGATGCGGTTTTTTTTAATATATTGATTCAAGAGGAAGGTTTATATACTTATAATAAAACCGTGCAAAGCCGGGGCGGATCGCTAGTATAGGTATAATTATATCTTGTACTTTGCTTATGTAACTAGTCTACTATTTAATATTTTAGTTTCGGCATATTTGATTACCACAAGTGAAAACTGTTAAGCTTTAGTTTTGACCACCATTGTTGTATTCACATAAGTATTTTAAGCTGTTTGTTTTCCATCTAAAATGAAATAAAAAAAAAACTTAGAATGTGAAGCAAGAATGTTGTTATACGGAAGAGTTTATTCTATAGGTACTAGCGTCGCGTCGCTTCGCGCTCGTTGTTTCTATGGAAACGTTTCAAGACTATTTCTATCCCATGGGAACTGATTCATGTGATGAATTGTAGCCTGTGTTATTCCAGGGCTTGAACTACATCTATTCAAAATTTCAGCCCAATCAGTTCAGTAGTTTTTTCGTGACGAACATACATCTATATATCCATACAAACTAGTTCACTATAAAATTAGTTCTAAATTAATATTTTTCGACGAAGTGTTATTACTGGATGATTTAATTAGTTTAGCTACTCTCTACTAGGTGGCACTTTAGTTTTATTGCATAAATTAATTTTCTGTTTATTATTGTGCCTATAGATAGAAGAGAGAGAGATAATGAAATTCTTTTGACTGAAACACATTTATAAATTGATAGACTTTTATTTTTATTTGGTAGCTAAAAGCTCCTTAAAGCGTATCTTTCGAGATATATCTGCCTACGCCTACGCCTACCCAGCAGTTTATGACTTATAAACATTTGTACTTACTTATTTAAAAATTAAAAGAAACGAAAGACAAATTTGTAGAGTTAAAAGATAAGATAGCTGCTGGTACAGAGTCTGCCTGAAGCCACAAAGAACCTAAAACTGGATAAAGATGAAAAGCGCTGCAAAAGCTGAAAAAGCATTTTTTCATTTGCTAAAATCGACGCAGCGAAATGTAGCGAATCATGACTAAGACGAGTACTTAGTGGGTTCCGTAGCGACAAGTAATATAAATGATTTAAATTAAGCACGTAGTGAATAATTAATTCACTACGAAACATTTGACAATTAGATGTTAATTTTTAAACTATTTACCTTTATTTGCGTTCAAGTGTAATAAACGTCTGTCCATCCATCCATCCGTACTTGCAAACTTTCGCGTTTATAATATTAGTAGGATATGACTTGAGGTTTCCTCTTCTCGTATGATCTCTAAAAGCGCCTGAAAGGCAGGCTCGGGCGCGGGGAGGGGGTGCAGGAATGAATCGCTTCGGATTTTTTATTCTGAATCAGTTTCATTGTTTGCTTTTAATTGTTGTGTTTTGTTTCTTCAGGCTGTTACTTATTTGTGACGGTTTATTGATAGACGCGGAGACTTTGATGTATCCTGTGGGAAAACACAAATCCTTTTAAATCACTACATAGTATAAAACAAAGCCGCCTTCTCTGTCCCTATTTCCCTATGTCCCTTTGTACGCTTAAATTTTTAAAACTACGCAACGGATTTTGATGCGTTTTTTTAACAGATAGAGTGATTCAAGAGGAAGGTCTATACGTATAATAAAACCGTGCGAAGCCGGGGCGGGTCGCTGATCTTTTATAAACAACGAAAATTTCTATCAAAGAATAGAAACAGTAAAACTAGTAGGTGTATACAAAGAGCAATGAAACAATTGACCTAAAGGTATACGGTTGCAAACAGTCTAAAGGTACCTCAACTGATCCATATCAATACCAGTCGGAAGCGTCCCCAAGACACTGGCTGCTTACACAAGACACTGTAGGTAGGTATCACTACATAGTATAAAATAAAGTCGCTTTCTCTGTCCCTTTGTCATTATGTCCCTTTGAACGCTAAAATCTTTAAAACTACGCAACGGATTTTGATGCGCTTTTTTTAAATAGATAGAGTAATTCAAGAGGAAGATTTATAAGTATAATAATACCGTGCGAAGCCGGGGTGGATCGCTAGTATTTCATGAAGTTTGTCCTAGTACTTCAATCTTTGTGGTCGGGTTTAGTAAGAAAACAAAAGCCTGTCTATTTGGTTGAGCTAGACTAGAAGACAGTAGTAGGGGGTTAACTGTATAGTTATCTACATAATATAAATTATTAGGATAATATAACTTAACTTAATCTTGTTTTGGAATTGGATTTGGAAAAATAAACAAATCATTTCTGAGAAAAAATATATCTTCAGTAGGTTCTTAAATTTATTTTAATAATTTACCTTCACTTTCTGATAAAAGTGCTCAAGTAAGTAAGTAACTGCAAAAATAATATTGCATCAATTTAATTTGCCCTTTAAGGGCGTGCAATTAGTCATTTACATTATATTAATAAAAATAATTACGTAAAAATAATCAAATATACAGAAAATTTTGATACAAAAATGCTAACACGGGTATAAAATCGACTTAGTTTATGTAATGTACAATAGAGGGCGTTGTAAACAAAGGACAAAGGTACCTCTAATTAGGCTCTGTTTGTCCAAGCGCGTGTATGGACCCGCCTGCGGTCGTGTTTGAGTGTTCTGCGATTTTTCACTCGCTGCGGGTTTGTCGTCCACACTGCGGAACCCTAACTAATTGCCTGCTCACAAACAGTTTAGCTAATGAATGCTAATAAGATTCTAAGTACTTGTGTATAGGTCGGTCGGTAGGACGTACGGCCAGATGCATTTATAATGTGTAGATACACTAGCTTGGATTGTAGGTACTACCTATAATATCTACTTACTTAGATACTTTATTAGGGCGCTACCTCCATTGAAGCTAGAGCTGCCACCTACGAGTATAAATTCTTAAGAAATCAGAAATCAACAATAGCGAAATTATTATTTCGCATTTATTGGAAATTGGTGGATACAAACATACTACAAAAATTAGCCTATGTAGGTATATCTCCATCATTTCAACTAACCTTTTGCCAAAAATAAAGTCATTCGATTCCTTGGTGCTTAAGGAGTGAAGGAAGGAGTAATAAACAAACAAATAAATACATTCATTAGTTAATTTGATATTATCACAAGCCTCTTTATTAGTGTTATTTTTATGTTGCGAATGTGACTAGAGTGGCTACCAAACTCAGTTCTTGCACCTTTGTCACTCTACACTGTCTCTGTCGACGATTGTGTCGTACCTGATGTATGACGAACCATGTATATTATGTAAATAATATCTATCTTGTACTATAATTATGTATTAGGTATAACCGATAACATTTGTACTTTAACAAAAATCATAGAGAAAATACCAACCTGCTAGCTAAAAGCTTAAAGAAAATAAGTTAGGCAAAGCATCATACAACTGACAATCATATTATAGGAAAATTAGATACCTAACACAAAATAGCTAACATAATTAAAATCTTTTTTAAATTGTGTAACAATAGGTCATTCTAACAAATTCCGCCATCTACCGCCGAGTAGCACAACCCGCAACTCCATCCGCTATTCATAGATGGCGCTGTGCTCAATCAGCGCGGCGTCGATACGCATGCATACTTTATACTAGAAGGCATCATAACGGGGCGTCACGGGACTCCCATCAAATTGCTATCTTGTGTCGGAATGGGATCTAAAATATGCAGGGGCACGGTAACTGCTTTTGTTTCGGCTTATAATGAACTATGATATTAGGTTTGCCGCTTTTTGTTTGGTTTACTAGGTTGGTAGTAGTGACGGATGTGTCTAAATGAAAAACATGTCAAATTTTTAATAAATTTGTTTAGAATTTACTTTTAAAACTCCCGAGTTGCTAGGTTTTCATGAGTAAAAAAGCGCAAAGTTATTTCAGAGAACTCATCTATACAAATTTCATTCTGATTCGTCACTCATTTTGAAAGGTAAAACATATCCTATCCACCTTAATCAACTTTCGCACCTTCACCTATAAGAGTTATGTTTGTAGAAACAGAACTAGGTAGTAGAAGTACCTATCACTCGAAAATCGCCCTTCCATAAAAAAGTTCCATAGTAAAGTTTATTATTACACATTTTAATATCTGTTTAACAAATTTTAGGCCCCGATTACAGCCAACCCATATATTTGTTAACTGTAGGTACAGAGATGTACAGAGATCACTACGTCTCTCCGTTTTTATTTTATGTACTTTTACATTTCCTTATGGTGTTTCCTTTTCTTAATTTTGTTCTGAGTTATGTAATAATCATATTGTACGTACAATTAAGCATAACGACGTCAAGTGTACCTATCGTACGTAATACCTACGGTCACAAATTATATTACACTTACTTGTACCTACTACCTTCAGTGGAAAATAATGAAAGAAAATATCACACCAATATTGTTTTAAAGCAAAACATTAGATATTTTGATGTTTCTTACCTCTTACTAAATAAATAATGCTGAATAATCAACACAGCACCATGTAGCCACAGCAAATCACTGTAAAACATAACGTGGATTATCGTAATTATTGGCTTTTCATCCTGAAAAACGCGTGCGAAGTCGCGTGCAGTAGCTCGAAACAGAACCCCCGGTTGAAACCCAAACACTCCATTTTACGATTAACAAAACTTAATAGCCGTGTTGCAAATTCCCAATTTCCTACCTCAGATGAATCAATTGCTCGCAGTCTGCCAACAGAACAGCCGCCCCGCGCCGCCGCCGCCCAAACAGAGGCTATCAATTTAGCACTGCCGAGTGCTCGGCCCACGTTAGTGATGGGCCTTTGCCATGCCAGTAGTGCCTCGGTAGTGATGGGCATTTGCCACGCCCCGCGCCAGGGTTGTCAGTGGTAGGCCTTACCATAAGAATAAGAACAGACTAGAAGGGAAACTTCGCTCCGAACGCGCTCAAGGCCACGATATTAGCCTACGCGATTCTGCACGTTAAACGTGCAGTAGGGCTGTCACAGCCGGCGACGCCGCACGCGGATTTTAATATTTGTGTAGGTAAGGTACTTACCTCTATAATATGACGTCATGGTCAAGTTATTGTGGTGTGATCGGTTGTAACAATAAAAGATAATGCATATTATATGATAATACATACCCTATGTAAGTAATATTTTCTAAATATTATTGTGTTTTAGTAGGTTCCTATCTATCTAATTAGGTAGGTACCTAATCAAAGGAACGTGAACATCGTTCGTTGACTTTTTCTCACTCGCCTCGCCTCGCGACGACGGCGCGGCGGCGGCGGGGCGCGGCAGTACAATGCAGTAGCAACCCTGGCAAAACGCCTGGACGACAGAGGGGCGTAACGAGGTGAAGGGGGAAGTAGGTATATAAATGGCGGCGTTTGGGACTAGATCAAAGAAGAGTCCTTTCTACGTAGTTATTATTTATTCTTATGGCCTTACTATGATATGGCTATTATTATTAACACTGTATGGTCATTTTGATTAAATTATCATTTGATTTTAAATCTGTTTTAAATGTTGCAATCTACAAAACTTACAGCATGCTTAAATCATGCCAAATTGCTTTTCAAAAGCCAATAACTCTACACCTAGAAATAACGCTTTCTGCATAGCTAGTTGGTGCTTCGGTAACTTGCTCCCCCATCCCTAGAGTTTGTGTTGGACGTGTTATGGCCGTCCATTGTGTTGCATTGCATTACCACTCTAAAGGCCGTGTCCGTGGAATTGGACCTGATTCATTCCACTCTCTATCACAACAATGACGGCGGAGAATGTGGTACATGATAATATACAATCTAGATATTAGACCAGTTTAACCAATCACCGATGTTGATAGGGAATTCTAACGTAGTTTTAAGAAAATGTAATGATTGGGGAGGTAATCAATAAGATAAATTATCTTCTATTGTATTTATGCGGTTGCAACAAGTAACGTGCCGGTATTTGTTGATAAAAAATAATACCGGTGGGTATGAAATCGATTCTCATTAGGCAAGATCGTAATTGGAAAGAGACCACACAAGTCTATTTAAACATTTAAAGAGTCTTGAGATCTCTTTTAAGAACACAGAAATATATTTTAGGAATAATGCAACTCTAGCAAAGTCCATCTTAAAATTGCTTAGAATAAAAAGGCGCCTTAACTACCCTGAAGTTTTAAAATAACACGTTTTATATCACATTAAGTAACTTAAAATTTAATAAGTGACACTTACATCCCAAATTGAAAGTAAATTTACGACCATTCGGCGCCAATAGCCGTAACGGCCGCCCGTGGTCATTCCATCTTCTAAACGACCTCTTATGACCCGCCTGTCGCCCGGAGTACCTGCCTCGCTAATTGATAGCCTCTAATAAATGGAACTTCATTTTTGCTATAATGCTTTACTTGCGGCTGAATTCTCCTCCTTTCTTGATCACAGCCATACCTGCAATCTATTCTACTCCACTGTTGAACGTGCTTGAACAAGGGTTTGCCATATTCACGATGCTTGTGGATTGATGATTCCAGTAGATGTTACAATACGCTAAATGAAATTTTTGCCTTTCTCCTGGTAGGTTACGATATCCACGGGTTGATTTGGAAGGGTCAATTAATTCGCAGCAACCTTCGTTGCTTGGTTACCTATCGTATCTATCCTCTCCAAATGCTTCTCTAAAACTGGTTGTGGGCCATCTCTCGGAGATGCAGGTAAAAAAATTGCTGGAAGAATCTGCTGCTCATCTTTAGCGTGGTGATGATATCCCTTAGTTTCCTGCCAGAGACTCACTCCTTATCACGATGTGTAGCTGAAGTTTATTCACAGCTACGTCATGCATGACACAAAACTTTTGGTCCCTTTTATAAGCTTCTCTGATCTTATCAGATCATAAAAACATACTTTCTAGAACCACAACGAGTATAAAAATAATTAAAAACAAAACTACAAAATGTTTTGCATCTAGAATAGAAGCCTAAATATAACATACAGACTACCTAAATATAACATACCTACAGACTATAAATGAACTCAAACAAATTACTGGTAGGTGCAGTTTATGAAAAGCAACCTCAGTAAAAATTTAATGATATCAATTTTAAAGTATTTCTGTTTACAACTCCGACCGATCCAATCAAATCGATGGATTTTTTATGGCAACATTAGCAGAACGGTGCTGATAAATTCGCTATCAAATAAACTTCTTTGATGTTGGGTGGGGTCTTTTGAGTAATGTTTGGAATTCGCAATACATTTAAAATACTTTCGTTTGAATAGCCAGCGCGCGGTTTGTGTATCTATCTACTCTCTTTCTTTTTTCTCTTTATCTCACAAGTCCACAGCTAAATAGCTTCCACAAATGAAGCGTGTTTTGCTATAATCACCAGATGAACTTTCATTTTATAACACTGTTGAATATGTTTCCCACAAACGGGGTCATCCATATTATTGTTTGTCGCACCATAACCATGACTTTAATTCAATTAATTTATTCATTTGAATCTTTCTTCTGAAATTTATTTGGCCCTACGCATGAGAAATCATCTACAGTCGTGTTATTTTTGAAAACTAAATAAAACTTTGTTTGTTTGCAACACAATATCTTGATGGTAAGTTACGATGTGGCCACAATGGTCGACGATGTATCACGAAGGTCTAGAAGACAGGACGCCTATTCACTCTTCTTGATTATTCATCAGTAGCTGATGTAGCTAGCTGTACATCGGTGTGCTCGCGTCCGCACGCGGCTCCGCCCGCAGACAGCACCCTCGTCACCGCCGCGCCGACTTAATGAGACGTCGAGTCATTACTCACGCACGTGTATTTACTCCTAAATGCAATAAATCATGTTAAATTCACTGAAACCGCCGCTTTTCAGCGCTAATTAAACTATGAGTTTGTTTTATCAATAAGTGGGAAGGCACCGTGTCCACCATTTTCAACTTATTATAACAAAAGGTGTTATTAAGCTGTAACTCCATGTTGTACTCAGATTTATGTCCCTTTGAAGTGATTTTCTTTTATCAAGTTTAATCTCACTCAGCTCATCTAAAATTACATGCAACATAAGTTCTTTTCACTGTAGTGGAATGTGATTAACCAGACTCTAAGGTGAATTCAGACGCATTCGTGAGAATATCGCGTTTACTATTTGCGCCCCTCATCAGATGCATTTTAATAAGAATAAAATAACTTAAATCAATGAACTGCATGGAATGAACAAATTAGATTTACCCTAAAAAAGATATTCAGGACTACGTCTCACTAAGTTTGAAGTAAGAGGCATATTTTATTCCAGGCCTTAGTTTATTGTTTAAATAAAAGTAAGTCGTAAAGAGGACTACCTCGAGCGTTCAGCCGAGGCCCGAGTGCGCGGAACGACCGCGGGTTTGGGCGGCTTGAGCGAGGCCGGGCTGCACTCGAGCGGGAATACCAATGGAGCGGCTCGGGTTGTGGCCTTTACTATACATTGTGATCGCCAACTTATAGAACCGGGCTAGGCAGACGAACTAAACTGAATTACATATTTGGTAGTGGTACTAATAATGTGTTTATCTCCACAATTCACTGGTTGCTGGCGATGATAGCGATGGGAGCATGTTTGGATTAGAATAGATAGACCCACTGGATAACCATTTCGTAATTCATAAATGTACAAAGTATATTGCAATTTTTTTTCTATTGTATAATAGGACTGTGGTAAGTTATAGTGACGTACTTACTATTTAGTAGGAAATAGAATCTCGTTTCAATCATTTTTCCTCTGCATCAAATTGTGTTCAACTATGAAAAAAATGTTCACAAGAGGGTGTCCGTGATGGTAGCGTACCCATAATCGAATTCACGATTGTTGTTATGCCTAATAAATACTGTATAAACTCTGCATAATTAATGCAAAACTAGAATAAATAGTGCCTCTCTGGTTTCGAAAATAATGTCCATTCTTAGTGGGTACGCTAGCATAACGATCAAGCTAGCGTACACATGACCGTACTCAAAAACGACTCATGTTACAGAAACGAAATTTACACAAATAATACGATACAAATACTGCCACAGCTATGCAAAATTTCATAATGATTGCTTTTATAGGAACGGAGATAATAAACAAGACTTTCAAAAACATTCCGAGCTAGCGTTATGGCAGCGTACACATTAAAAAACCTAATAGATCTTATAGAAAATGAACTTTACTGATTATAAATGATATATGTATAAATACTGCGTGAAATACTCCATCTGCCAGTAGTCATTCTTTATAAAAATTCTTAGTGAAACAACGTAAAAAAACCATGTGAACTTCTAGGAACAAATGCATTGTGGTACAGTCGCACACACAACAAATAATTTAAAATGAAAATTATACACCGTACAATGTATATTACTAAATATAAGTAGTTTTGTTACTTTCATGAGTAGGCATTGCTTCTGAATGATGCTACCTACGTGCTTGAAGGGTCCATCCTATAGGTGCTGCAAGCTTGTCGTAGTAGGAAGTATTTCTGTTAACTGAATGCACATGAATTCAATGAAAAGAAATACTTGATTTTCAATATCGTGCTAAAGTTTTGACAAATTATTTACCACCACGAATCAGTGCCTCTGGTGTCATTCGATCATTCACAATGATTGATATCAATCATGACCTAGTATGAAGATGACCCGGAACCGGATCATAAGACCCGTTCATTTGAATGATTGATTTTGCCGGCGGCCTATCATCGCCTCACTTCGAGTTTTCGTTTAATGCCAGAAACATACTTGCGTGTCGCGGTGTGTCGGGGCGCGCCAGAAGCATATCGGTTTCATACATTTAGTATGGTTAGGGACAAACTTGTATGGCGTGTCGTGTCGCGACACGGTCTATCGTGTCGCAGACTGCTAGCCACCGATTGCGCCAGAGCGGTGGTGGGGGTTATGTCGCGACACGACACAACAGGCAAATGTGTTTCTATACTGGCGCGTGGCTCGTGGCGCGAACATTTTTTAATTTAGTATTATTTGCAGCAAAATGACAACACATGACGTTGACAACACAAACAGGTTCCTGAAATACATTAATATTAGTAGGTTGGCAAGAAATCTTAGCTCAAAAACAAAAATTAACTAAAGTGTTCAATCATTTCATCATAGACTATTGTGATCTGTATTAATCTGAATATAAGTTTTACAGATTTGGCTTAATCTGTAATCTGTATTTGTGGTCAAAATTCTCTACAGATACAGATAAATCTGTATATATGGCAACACTGGGCCATAACACCTCGTGTCGCGACACGTTAGTGTGCACACTCACAGCCGCGACAGTAAGCATCGCGACACGCCAGGACACGTAAATATGTTTCCGCCCTAATTCGATCATGCATTTTGTGATTGACCGATTGAAAGATTACTTACCGGTGCGAGATCTGTTCTTTGCGTCGCGTCGCGTCATTTCGTTACAGCCCGATTTGAATCTCGCAAAAACTTATTTGAAATTAATAATAATCATTTATCATATATCATAATCAATAATCATTTATCATAATCATTTATTTGACCTGAATTGAGATAGATATCTACCTACTATGAAAAAAAGATTCTACACGCACGCAAGTTAGGTTTAGGTAGGTAGGTAGGTAGGTATAGGTAGGTAGGTAAGTATAGGTAGGTAGGTAGGTATAGGTAGGTAGGTAGGTATAGGTAGGTAGGTAAGTATAGGTAGGTAGGTAAGTTTAGGTAGGTAGGTATAGGTAGGTAGGTAGGTATAGGTAGGTAGGTAAGTATAGGTAGGTAGGTAGGTATAGGTAGGTAGGTAGGTAAAGTAAAGTAAAGTAAAGTAAATTTTATTGATCAAAAATACATACATAAAACATAATCACATTGACTTAATATTATTCTTATTATTGCTAATTATATAGAGACTAATAATGGTGATTTCACTTTGATCTCTACACTAAGATACCCTGTGCTGAAGAGATCAAAAAGCAGTTGTGTTTATAATTTAAAATGACATAAACAGTACTAAATAAATGCTCGGAACATAGTAGTTACTTCGATATCTTCTTTGTTTGAGTTACATTCAATCTCAGTGACAATAAATTAGAAATTCCTACCTAGATAAGTAGTCAATTGCAATGCCAACACATACCCACCTACTTATTTACAGTATGACAAGACGGCTTCCGTCTCATCATAGTCTTTACCAAGAAGCCATGAATGTAGAATCTTCTTGCAACCTCTTTTTATTTTTGGAAATAAATTTAGTGTTTTGTTTATTTTTGTATATAAGAAAGGACCTAACCAGGCATAGAATCTACAAAACAATTGTGTTCGCCTAAATGGGGGTTTCCATTTGATATGTCTGAGGTCTGAGGTATAGGTAGGTAGATAGGTATAGGTAGGTAGGTAGGTATAGGTAGGTATAGGTAGGTAGGTAGGTATAGGTAGGTAGGTAGGTAGGTAGGTAAGTATCGGTAGGTAGGTAGTTATAGGTAGGTAGGTAGGTACGTATAGGTAAGTAGGTTAGTATGGGTAGGTAGGTAGGTATAGGTAGGTAGGTAGGTATAGGTAGGTAGGTAGGTATAGGTAGGTAGGTAGGTATAGGTAGGTAGGTAGGTATAGGTAGGTAGGTAGGTATATGTAGGTAGGTAGGTAGGTAGGTATAGGTCGGTAGGTAGGTATAGGTCGGTAGGTAGGTATAGGTAGGTAGGTAGGTAGGTATAGGTAGGTACGTATAGGTAGGTAGGTAGGTAGGTATAGGTAGGTAGGTATAGGTAGGTAGGTATAGGTAGGTAGGTATAGGTAGGTAGGTATAGGTAGGTAGGTAGGTATTGATTTTGCCAGCGGCCTATCATCGCGTCACTTCGATTTTTCGTTTAATTCGATCATGCATTTTGTGATTGACCGATTGAACTATTACTTACCGGTGCGAGATCTGTCTGTTCTTTGCGTCGCGTCGCGTCATTTCGTTACTGCCCGATTTGATTCTCGCAAAAACTTATTAAATTCATGATCATTTATTTGACCTGAATTGAGATAGATGTCTACCTACTATGAAAAAAAGATTCTACACGCACGCTAGGTAGGTATAGGTGAGGTACGTAACGTAGGTACACTTTACTTAGTAGTAGATAATTAATACATAATAATGAATACAAAATTGGGTAAGAAATAATCTTGCTATTATAATAAATAGGAAAGTCTGTGTGAATGTTTGTTATAAGTAATCTTTGTACCTACTCAAGTTATTTAAATGAAATTTGGTATAAATAAACTATGAAGTGAATAATTAAACACGTTTTTAATTTTTACAGAATAATCCCTATGAGCAATAAACTTCTGAAATTTGTACGAAAAAAATCTGGTTCGTGGGCGAAGCCGCGGGACGCCTCTAGTTTTTTATGTCTGACACCTGACAGCATTACTCGAGTTGGTTTTATAACTCGGTGATAGGTATACATACTTAGATATCTCGCAATTCGACCATTTTAGAAGCACCTACCTAGGTACCTAAAATGATTTTTTTATTTATTGAAAATGGTCGAGCGTTTGGCCACTATCTCAGGTAAGTGAAGATGTGTCCTAAGATGGAGCACGCTTTCCCAGAAGGAACTTATTCACTCTTGATTTGAAGACTCCGAGTTCGTATTCTAGCGGGAAAACAGACGCTGGAAGCTCATTCCACTCTCTGGCCGTGCCAGATTATAAATCACATTAGGAGTGTGTCGTTATTTCACTAGATCAGTGGTGCCCAACTGGTATTGCTCCAAGGGCTATTTTGAAAATCCCGATACACCACGCGGGCACCGCCGAGTTAATAAAAAAACATAAGTGATATAAAGGAAACTTCGTTATACAATTACACCACTTTTTATTTATTATGTTAATATGACACACTACAGTTCAAGCAGAATAGATTGGAATTAGGGCATGTAAACCGATTAACCGAACGATTTTACCTCGGTTTGTAACCCGGTTTTTTGGACAGAAGGATTTTTGGATAAGAATGCAATTAATAACAACAATCTTAAAATACTGTAAGTCTAGTATTAAAAAGGTAAAACTAAACATATTAAACAGAAAAATAAAGGAATATAATTGTTTCGATTACATAATAGCGACTCATACGATACAGCGTAGTTATTGTTTATTTAATTTATTTTTACCCATTTGTTCGTGGGCGCCTAGAAAACAGGCCGCGGGCTACCAGGTGCCCGCGAGCTACCGGTTGGGCACTACTGCACTAGATGGTTAAATAAACCGGTAACAGGGTTCCACAACGATAACGTTATGCCACGATTCAATAACCATCTATAAACTCCTTAACGATCTTCACGCACGACAACGATAACGAATTTCAACGAAACGGCGACGTGCGCGCACCGCAACGTTCGCGAAGACGCTAAACGGACCGTGAAATCAAAACCAGTGAAATAGCGGGTTAGTGAATATAAGCTATCGTTAAATTTTGGTTTGTGAGCGAATGAGTGAGTGAACCGAACACGTGAATTTAGTTTAGTTTGTAAACCACTGTTAATTCGATGAGCGACTTTAAATTTGATTGTTGAGTGAAAAATAAATACCTGCCTAAAAATGTGTAAGCAGGACAGGAAAAAAACAAATAGTAAGTTGTACAATGGGTGGCCTTATCGCTATGAGCGATTTCTTCCAGGCAACCTTTGGATGGACATGGAGTGGAGGCGTAAAGTGAATGTTAACGTTAGCATATCGTCAAAATCTCGTTTTATAAAGTTTTTTAACGTTGCCTTAACGTCAACATTCTCGCGTTTAGCTACATATCTCGTTAAATTCTCAACGTCCTAGTTTTTAACGATTGTTAACGATAGATAGTTATTTTAACGGTTATCGTTGACCATTAGATAGTTTCGTTAAGTGAATGGAATATCTGATAGCGACCCACTCCTAAATCACATCGTGTTACCGTAACCGACACCGTCTGATCAACTCCAGCACAGCTCCAGACAACAACATGCCAAATCGGCAGGTTGGAGGCACGCAAGGTAGGTATAGGTAGGTACTTGCACATCTTTATTTTCAAAAACATACCTACCTATACACCTACCTACTTACCTATACCTACCTACCTACCTATACCAACCTACTTACCTATACCTACCTACCTATACCTACCTACCTACCTATAGCTACTTACCTACCTATACCTACCTACCAATACCTACCTACCTACACCTACCTATACCTACCTACCTACCTACCTACCTATACCTACCTACCTAAACCTACCTACCTATACCTACCTACCTACCTATACCTACCTACCTACCTAACCCTACCTACCTATACCTACCTACCTACCTATACCTACTTACCTACCTATACCTACTTACCTACCTATACCTTCCTACCTACCTACCTACCTACCTATACCTACCTACCTAAACCTACCTACCTACCTATACTTACCTACCTACCTATACCTACCTATAATACCTACCTACCTAAACCTACCTATACCTACCTACCTACCTAAACCTACTTACCTACCTATACCTACCTACCTACCTATACCTACCTACCTACCTAAACCTACCTACACCTACCTACCTACCTATACGTACCTACCTACCTATACGTACCTACCTACCTATACCTACCTACCTACCTATACCTACCTACCTACCTATACTTACCTACCTACCTATACCTACCTACCTACCTACCTAAACCTACCTTGCGTGCGTGCAGAATCTTTTTTTCATAGTAGGTAGATATCTATCTCAATTCAGGTCAAATAAATGATTATAATAAATAATTATTGATTATGATATATGATGAATGATTATTATTAATTACAAATAAGTTTTTGAGAGATTCAAATCGGGCTGTAATAAAATGACGCGACGCGACGCAAAGTACAGATCTCGCACCGGTAAGTAATCGTTCAATCGGTCAATCACAAAATGCATGATCGAATTAAACGAAAACTCGAAGTGAAGCGATGATAGGCCGCCGGCAAAATCAATCATTCAAATGAACGGGTCTTATGATCCGGATCATCTTCATACTAGGTCATGATTGATATCGATCATTGTGAATGATCGAATGACACCAGAGGCACTGATTTGTAGTGGTAAATAATTTGTCAAAACTTTAGCACGATATTGAAAATCAAGTATTTCTTTTCATTGAATTCATGTGCATTCAGTTAACAGAAATACTTCCTACTACTACAAGCTTGCAGCACCTATAGGATGGACCCTTCAAGCACGTAGGTAGCATCATTCAGAAGCAATGCCTACTCATGAAAGTAACAAAACTACTTATATTTAGTAATATACATTGTACGGTGTATAATTTCCATTTTAAATTATTTGTTGTGTGTGCGACTGTACCACAATGCATTTGTTCCTAGAAGTTCACATGGTTTTTTTACGTTGTTTCACTAAGAATTTTTATAAAGAATGACTACTGGCAGATGGAGTATTTCACGCAGTATTTATACATATATCATTTATAATCAGTAAAGTTCATTTTCTATAAGATCTATTAGGTTTTTTAATGTGTACGCTGCCATAACGCTAGCTCGGAATGTTTTTGAAAGTCTTGTTTATTATCTCCGTTCCTATAAAAGCAATCATTATGAAATTTTGCATAGCTGTGGCAGTATTTGTATCGTATTATTTGTGTAAATTTCGTTTCTGTAACATGAGTCGTTTTTGAGTACGGTCATGTGTACGCTAGCTTGATCGTTATGCTAGCGTACCCACTAAGAATGGTCATTATTTTCGAAACCAGAGAGGCACTATTTATTCTAGTTTTGCATTAATTATGCAGAGTTTATACAGTATTTATTAGGCATAACAACAATCGTGAATTCGATTATGGGTACGCTACCATCACGGACACCACAAGAGGTGAACATTTTTTTTCGCAGAAATACGGAATAACAAACAGAGTTAAACAAATTTAGTCGTTGTGACGATTGTTTTATACCTAATAAAACTATTTCTCGGGAATATTATGGCCATTATTTACCTATATTTACGTTTCGACAGGTTTTCAAGCTACTGTGGTCACCACTACCTACCCGGAAAGGTTTATAATAGCTAGTGTTTGAAAACTGTTTTCTCGTATAAAAAGCTAAAAAGGCAGTCAGTTGACCGGAAGCGGTCAGGTGACGTCGCAGCCCCTCCGGCTGTCGCCGCCAGCGCCGCCGCGGCCGATTTGTTAAATAACGGACGTAATGGCGCGCGCGGGGATTTCTCATGCGACGCCTGATTGGTCGCCGCGGCCGGGCCCGACGTTTAGGAATGAGATCTTTATTTTTTACGTTTGGTAAATAATGTGTCGATGTTGTGGGCAGGCTGAGCCCTCGACGTGATACTTCTGTTCCATTCTTAGTTTACTCTCTCGCCTTAAAGGCACTATAACATTCACACAAATGAACAGAATAAATTGACCAGATGGCTACTCAGTAAGGTTTGATCACAGAGGAATGGGCAGCCTAATCATAGTATATGAAAATATCCCTAGGTATTGCTGAAGTATACTCAAGAGTAGAGTTGGACCACAATCTAATCAAAACAAAACTTTAAGTTTAATTTTATCATCGTAATAATAATAAGAAAAGAAAGAGACATGATAATAAATAAAGAGACATGGATAAAAAATGGTTTTGTCCATGTTCTTAAGTGGGCTTCTTTTTTCATTGCGAATTTTCAAAATTTTGTTATACTCGGAAATCCAACCAAATACCCTTCGAATAAACTTCCTACATAATACATAAGATACCTCCATCGTCAAGTCAAGCACCTACTTACCTATTTGGAAAACGACATGTTTGTCGGACAACTAGTTAATTAGCCTCTGTCAAACACAATGGGTCTGTGTTTTCTTTAATTATATTTAAATCAGCTCTCTATTGTTACAGGCACCCCCCACCCCGCGCTGGCGTCTGACAACGGAGCTGCAAACTTAATGGAAGAAACGGAAGCAGCTTACTTAGAACGTAAGGACGATCACAACAAGATTTGTGATCATGACCTACATGTACAAGTAACAAGTTTATAAAAAGTTCCTATGGTTTTGCGAAATAATTCTTCAACACAAGCATAAATCAGTATTTTTAAATCGAATTATCAAAGAAAAGGACTGCCTGGTCAAACTAAAGGTTACCTACACCAGGGGCTTCATAGAGCTGAGTGTGCTGTGATCTAATTTGATAGATATATATACTATATATAGACTATATTATAATCCTAAACTGGTCAGTGAATGCATTAACAAATAATCAATAACTATCTATCTATCAAAATCAGCTAAGTATTAAACAATTTATTTATTAATTGGATTCAACAATGCATAATCATGGCTCAAGTGAGATGAATGTCACCTACCAGTAGTTAAAGAGATGATACACAAACAAACCCATTAACTTTAATATTCATTATTATGTAATTAATTCCCTCTCTTGTTCGCAGGCGTCGGCACAGAATATTAAATTCTGCACGCGCGGGTCACTAGCGCCACCTGCCGCCAGCTCTACCAACTAAAAGCTTCCTGCTACTCGCCGCTGGATGGCGCTCCTGAAAATAAATACGAGAAGAGAACAAATGTCAAGAAAGGAGAAGAAATGTCAAGAAAAGAGAAGAAATATGAAGAAAAGAAGACAAAGCGTAGTACCGGGCCCTTGTCATCTCTCCCGCCCCGTGTGTCCCACTACTGGACGGAGAACTGATAAGGGCCTGTGCTTCGCTCAATCGACGAGAAACGAACAGAAGATTTTAGAATAAGCTTAATATTATATAATACTTATTGTGATTTGTGCATCTGTTTGTCAAGGCAGGCCACTGCCAGTCAGAATTGTTTTTTTTGTTTTGTTCTGGAAGTCGTTTCTTGGGTTAAAAATCCCACTGCTTATGATGCACTCCCTTATCGGGGGATGCCTAATCAGTGATTAGGCATCCCCCGATAAGAGGCTTATGGCTCTCTAATCTCTACGCAGAACAACTAATTGTCACGCCAGAAATTTAATAGAACAATATTGACGAATATGTGAAAATCTGGTGAAAATAGGTCAGTACATTGCACAATTGTCAATACTTACAACAATACTTACCACATTGTATGTCTAAGTTAAACGTAGTCAATGTAACAAAGGCTAGCACACTTCGTAGGAATAAATAGAACAGAATCCCGAAATCACAAACGGCTGTTTGAATTTTTTTCACCATATAAGATGGTCAATGGGAGTACGCTGCCCGCATTCTGAACAGTCCCTAGACATAAGACATAGAAACGTTTACATAAACGTGCCAATGTTAATTGTAAGTCATCTTTTTTATAACAACCGATTTGTAAATAAACGATATTAAAGTAGGTATATTAGTATTTAATATTATGATTAATGTTTCTATAATTAATACTGGAACTAAGAATTGGTTTTCTTTTATTTTTAGAAGAGATTACTTTAGTTTTAAGTAAGAACATGTTACTTAGATCTAATAGATGATGTTCCTATTGATTCAATAAAACGTTTTTAAAACGTGAAAGGTACATTCATTGTATAAAGTTGATATTTTCTCAATTAAATACATTAATTTCTACTCGATTCTTTTATTATTAACGCCTTTTCCCTTTGTCCTTGAAGGTAAGTAGTTGCGGGTTCGAATCCCAGTGAACAATTATTAAAAGTTACTTCTGCACATATGAAAAACATTGCAAAAGGATTTTTAGCTGACTAATATATCCCTAGCCGGATTAGCTATACCTTAAGTACCTACTAAAGGTAGGTACATAATATACCTACTTCATCACAATGTACATATTTCTATTACTATAAGTAACCGGGGCACGATGGAGGCTTTTAAACAGATGATGTTTCTTTGAACAATTATTTTATTTTATTTTTATTTATTTGGAAGACAGACAGTACATAGAAATTATGTAGGTACCTCTTATTTTGGGTTCAAGTAACTACAAAACGCAATTCCCGTTCCCGTGGGAATTCCGGGAAATAATATACCTAGCCTATGTGTTGTTTCAGACTATAATCTATCTCTGTGCCAAATTTCATCCATATCCGTTCAGTAGTTTTTGCGTGAAAGAGTAAAAACAAATTACAAACTTTCGTGTTAATAATATAAGTAGGATTCAAAAGACAAAGCAACGAGCTACTTCACCTAAAATTAACATTGTGATCCAGAAACACTACTCTTAGTTTGGTTTAGAGAAATACAGTTTAACACGTTAACTGCCCCGCCTCTACCCAACGCATTCTGCACCATGGGGCAATGCAAGTGTCAAAACTTGTGATCAAGTTAATATGAGGGCTCAATATCCGTGCCGATAACAAGTAGGTTGGTACTTTAGTAACTCATACATAATATGGGAGTGTGGAAAAGGCCCTTATTTTAATGACCCACACCCATGTGATATCCGAGGAGTGGCCATCGGTTTCCATGGCAACTAACAGCACAACAGAGATACCTGCCTCGTACATACGGATAGGACGGGCTGCGTCAGCCAATCATCGTAAGGGCAATTAGGTATGTAATGTACTCACCTGTCACTATGTCTTCTGATGTTCTTCTAGCTGTCTGGTCTGTCCTGGTGAACACTGGTCTAAGAGGCTTTCAGACAAACCGAATCACGGTTTAAGTTAAGCTTTTTAAATAAAATAAGTGCTTATTTGTATAAAATAAAATAAATAAAAAAAAGCTGATTTTCATCAGGATTCCAGTTTCAGCTGATAAAATTGAGACAGACAAAAAAGAAACACGTTAATTATTAAAAAATTTCGGCTAACACTAACTTTACTTTTACTAATAAATACTTAATTAATACTTTTACTTAATATAGTAATTTTTTGGAAAACTTTTACTCAGCCGTTACCCACCATTTCTGTAATTAGGTATAGTGACCTATCTGTTAGATTCCCTAAAATTGTGAAATAAATAAATAGGAAAATAATTAAACTCAAACATAATGTCGTATTCATTCTTCAACAGAAAAGTGCCGCTCAAGATATCTGCTACGGAACTTTAAAAGCATCCGTGCACAAATGCGATACATCAGATAAAGTCTTAACTGTTAGAACCGATAACCGTTCGGGTAAACGTGTTCTTGAGTGGAGACCGCGACTTGGTAAACGTAGTGTAGGGCGCCCTCCGGTCAGGTGGGATGACGATCTGCGAAAGACTGCTGGCAGATGCTGGATGCGTCAAGCTGAAGACAGGGCGCTATGGCGCTCATTGGGGGAGGCCTATGTCCAGCAGTGGACTAATATAGGCTGATGATGAGATAAAGTCTTTGCCCCACAGCTTTAGCGCACGCTGAGAAAATATAACATAAAAAGGATAAATATAAAAATCATTATCATCACCATAATATATTAGTCCACTGCTGGACATAGGCCTCCCCCAATGAGCACCATAGTGCCCTGTCTTCAGCTTGACGTATCCAGCATCTGCCAGCAGACTTTCGAAGTTAAGATTATTTAATCATCATATATGATTAAATTTTGTGAAAAGAGAGCTGTAAAAAAGAGACGCTTCGCACTGCAATAGGTACAGTGTACCTATATCTACTGCTCCGATTTATTACACTTGCAACTAATTGTATTTACCTACTTGGAAGAGAAACATTAGGTACCAACTCGATTCACTGACGACGCTGACTACACAGTAAATCAGGAAATCAATATCTTTATTTCTTTTGGCTTACAAAATAAGCACTTAGACAAGTCAAATTTAATACTATGGGTACAATTATCAAAATAATATAAGAAATAAAGATATAATTACAAGCAAGGAATAGAAAAATTACAACTAGTATTTACAATTGAAACCATTGAGCTAACTGCAGACGGTTGCAAACAGTCTAAAGGTAGCTCAATTGATCCATGTCCACCAGTCGGAAGCGTCCCCAAGACACTGGCTGCATTACCACGTTGTATGGCAATGCTGATTCGCTGAGCCAGATATTCACCAGCTCTTGGGTTCAGAAATAAAGTGATAATTGATTTTCAGTTCGCTTCAATCTTTTGTCCACACTAACAATAAAACTCACTGAACGACTCGATCCTAACAGATAGATAGATAATTTATTGACAAAAGAAAAATACATATTTTGGTTAGTAGTATCTTAAATCCTATGTTAGGTTTATCTAGAGATAGATACTAGAGTTCTCTAAAACTAGGTACTTATGCTTAAAACGTAACACGCATAGTAGGCATTTATTTTGCATTCAAACACAGCGGTGTCACATCACACTGTTTACCTACGTGTAGCGCTATAAACTAGGTAGGTATGTAAAGTTTCAATAAATAATGCTAGACAATACACACATCATCACCTAGTCCTAGTCTCAAGCTATGTAAGCACAGCTTATGTTATGGGTACTAGATATCTGATATACAATACATTACGTAGATAGATAGAGGCTAATTTACAATCACGAGCTAATGGCGAGTATTTTACAGTTAAGTACCTACTTATGCGAAATAATCCGGATTTTCTATTTATAACTAGCTGCGCCCCGCAGCGTCGCCCGCGCGGAAATTTATTTATTTGTCAAATATCATATTTTTATACATAATATGCTATTCCCGACGAAGACAAATCCAAAAACACAAAAATCATAAAAATCGGTCCCGCCGTTCTCGAGTTATAAGTGTTGTAACAAACACGACTTTCTTTTATAGATATAGATGTTAAAATTCATGGCAATCTCTGTGCGCCTACTGTACCGTGTTTAACACTTTCAATGCCGACGCCGGACACACCCGCGCCTCCTCCGACTTCGTAACCCACTGCTCGGGTCGCATCACCGTCTCTGGGCAGGGAATGGGTCAACGCCAGCCTTACTACATAATATGTAGGTAGGTAATGGTATGTTTGTTCGTTTTGGTTGAATCAGCGTAACGAACGAGCAGTTCCCTAAATAATTGTCTCGACTATGATTGGCTGTCGACTTCCCTCGTTATTGAGGACCTCACCTACCTCAATAACGAGGTGTTGTGATCTAAGTTGCCATGGCAACCATCCGACACTCCTACACTCAGCCATAAGAATAAATTCTTATGACTCAGCCCCCTATTTCAGAACAATCTACACACAACATCGTGAACATGTGTTATGGGTAGGTACTAGATGACTGATATAATATATCAGTCATCTAGTCTATATTATATCTAGTGTATATTATACACGTATAAGTACATTACATTCATAGATATTACTTTTAAAACTATCATGTTTTTTAACACTAAAGTCATTGAAAACGGGATATTTACCATGATTTGATTTATTTTGAGTTTTCCTATATTTCGGCCCCGTTTCAAGCGCCATGATCACCAAAGAACTGAGGTCACTGCGAGTTTTTCTTGGCAGATATAATAATATCGATCAAACCTCATTTTTCGTCTTTTGCTACGAATATCATTCTATCGAATATCGGAAAACTCAAAATAAATGAAATCATGGTAAATATCCCGTTTTCAGTGACAGCGTGGATATTGTTTATGATATATAGAAAACACTCAAAATGATTTGGCCCAAGGTGGGAATCGAACTCTCTCTACTTCTTGATCATCTTCTTGGTACATCTTCAGCCACGTCGTCACTTACCATCAGGTGAGATTGTGGTCACACGAAGGTCTATTGATGATAAAGAAATCTTCTTTTGGCGGTGGTCACAACTTACCAACAACATCACCAGTGCACTGTGTGCAACGCTGCGAGGTCAATTCGTTGGAGGGATTGCTCTTTGGTGGATCTTATCAGAGAAGACATGGCAAGGAATAGTTTCTTCATATTATGTTTATCCATAAAGGTATTTTGAATTTTCAAGCATTATCTAGCTTACGTTTATTATAAACTAGCACCCGCCCCGGCTTCGCACGGTATTATTATACGTAACCGTAATTAAACGTAAGTACCTTCCTCTTGGATCACTCTATCTATTAAAAAAACCGCATTAAAATCCGTTGTGTAGTTATACATACAAAGGGACATAGGGACAGAGAAAGCGACTTTGTTTTATACTTTATGTAGTAGTGATAGAGAAATCGTGATCCATTTATTGTGTGTAAGACACACACACAGTTACTTTTTTTTATAAATTTTATTAAAATAATGTTTATTACCAACAAAAATTTCAATCAAGGAATAGAAACTAGTAGGTATATACACAATTGAAACAATTTAGCTATCCTAAAAATTAACTATTGGATGAAATGTCATTTACTAGTATCAGCCCGTGATTCGGACGCGTGTTTAATTGGAAACTTTGCAAAAAAAAATACATCCCTCGGGAGCTGATTTAAGGGATGAAAGTTTCCTATATTTATGTTAATTTCAGGGCTAGTCATACACAATTTTAGATTCCAATTGAAAATTAGTAGCTATTACCTAACATTTAATCATAAAAATATCCAATGTAAAGAGCTAAATCTAAAAATTTCCAATAGATATTCCAACCGCTCATTACTCACGTGATCAACAGATCCCTCACATGTTGAACAGAATTAGTTTCTATCAATGGCTGAACATTTTCGTTGGTGAATTACGATATTTGTACATTTCCACACATTTCAGAGCTTTCGGCGAAATGGCGGTGCTGCAGCGAATACCTTCGAAACAGTATTTTAATTTCAAATGAATACAAGTGTTTGTATGGAGTTCGAAGTGAAAAATATTATATTTTTCGTGAATAGGATTTTTTTGAACGAACCTGTGTGGAGTGCCCTAGGGTGGGGACACGCTGCAGCGAAGTGAGTTTGTATCGATGAATTATATCGGACTAGCCTCGGACGATATTAGATATTATTTATGGACACAAAATACCTACATAATTAGGTTAGTAGTAAGTATCTAAAATCATAGGTGAGGTTTATCTACAACTAGCGACCCGCCCCGGCTTCGCGCGGTTTTATTATACGTATAAATCTTCCCCTTGAATCACTCTATCTATTAAAAAAAACCGCATCAAAATCCGTTGCGTAGTTTTAAAGATTTAAGCTTTCAAAGGGACATAATGACACAAAGGACAGAGAAAGCGACTTTATTTTATACTATGTAGTGATAGTTATAGAATAAATAGTGTTTACAAAGTGAAGTAAATAATTATTACCTATCTAATATGTATGGAACAATATTCCGCCGCCGATAAGGAGCATACAAAGCTTGCATGCATTTAAATCAAAATTGAAGAAATTTCTGTGACTTTCAGAAAGAGCAGGAAAGTCACGACTAAAGTGTATTATAGGCACTCATTAGTTGTAGAGCTACGAATGATTTATACATTTAATAACACACTCGCACGTTTTACCAAAATCACCACGCTTAGGAGGTGTATCGGTGATTGCAGTAGAGATGTTAATCTTACAGAAAAAATATAGCTGACTTTCCTCTTAGTTCCCCTAGACTTTTTCGACTCTGAGAAGAAAAAAAGCCTAAAATTCGAGCAGAGGATACTTACCTATTTCTAAAACAAAAATTGATTCATAGCGATAGAACAAACAAATTAAGTGAATAGGTATTTGAATGAACCAAAGCTCACGATTAATGAAAGGGAAGTTTTCTAAAAATTAAGACATCGATAAACGCCGTCCCAACCCTGCTCTAATGTGAAGTGACTGCCCAAAGTTTGCATGTTTGTACATTTGCTGCTCCGTGCGATGCAGCCTATTATAAAATATTTGAACTATTTTCAATCCGAAATGAAACCTAATAAAAGTGTGCAGAAAATTATGCTTAAAAATTCTGGTCGGATTTTGTTTTTGATCATAGATTATCAAACACAGACGACTTCGTATCCAAAATTTCTGTCCTCGATTTTAAATTACCTAATTATCCAATTTATATTAAGATGGTACCTAATTGAAGAACATATATTATCTCCATCAACAACGAACGTACATATATGGGAATTTGAGAATATTTTAATTGTATTAGTCCGGGCGGGACAAACAGTATCATCCACGTAAATCAATATTTCATCGTAGGTATCTTCAAGCCGAAGGACATTGCCAGCACTACAGACATGGAGAGACAACAATGACTAGCTCTATTTAGAATCCACAGCTACATGAAATCATCATCATCATCATCAACCTATATTAGTCCACTGCTGGACATAGGCCTCCCCCAATGAGCGCCATAGCGCCCTGTCTTCAGCTTGACGCATCCAGCATCTGCCAGCAGTCTTTCGCAGATCGTCATCCCACCTGGCCGGAGGGCGTCCTACGCTACATTTACCGAGTCGCGGTCTCCACTCAAGAACACGCACGAACAAGCTACATGAAATGTTTAGGTTAATTAACTTTAACTACTTACTTACTATTTGTAATTAACCAAGTATTTAAAAGCGATGCGGATACATCACCGCTGCATCGCTGAGTGCGTTCGATTGTACAAAATGTTCGCCTGAGGTACGCACGCACGCATTATATTACACAATTTACACACAATTCCAATTAAGGTTGCATACGTATGGCTAATGTGGGCTGGAGTATTTGTTGTTGCCTCTAGGTATTCAATAAATAAATAATACTGCACAATCCACAGCATCACCTAACTCCAAGCTAAGCAGAGCTTGTGTTATAGGTAGTAGATCCCAGAACAAATAAAAAACAAACAAATATACAAACATTTGCCCTAAGGCGGGAATCGCACTCGCATCTTCCTGCATCGCAGGCGGACTTTCACCCGCCGCGCCACATCGTTCGTCGTTATAGATTGTAATAACGACTCTCTGAAATGTCTGGTTTTATCAAGGAACCCGAATCTACAAATACTGCAGTGCTTGATGATTTTCGTTTTCAAACATTGCGGTATGGATGACGAGAAGACTCGACATACTGCCGTCCGTTATCTAAAAAGCGGCTAAGTCGCAAAAGCAAGTTTTGAGAAAAACGCAAAAAACTTGGCAAGAATTTTGAAATTGCTGCCATTTGATTACTATAATTCGTAGGACAGATTTTTTGACACTGAAAGACAGAATGACGTGAGTACTTTCGAATGGTTTCGCTATAAACTCAACTTCCTGATAAAAATAATTCACGAAATGATTTTTTGCATTTAGTTTAAGCAATGATGTAATGAAAATGCTAAGTTTACATCACTATAAAGCGGCTATGTATACCTTAACGGCGTTTTAGTTAAGGATTTGCACATAACTGCTTTATTGCGTAGGATAACGGCTAGATAACGGCTTTATAGCGAAGGAGTGTGTACATAACCGCCATAATAGTGTTGTGGTTGTATATACAAAATCAAATCAAAATACAAAGCTATAAAGTGGTTAGGAGACTTTAACTTCTTTGTAGCGTAGTAATTTGCACATAACCGCTTTGTAGCTTAGAACTGCAATAAATAATAGAAAAACAAAACTAGACTCAAAAGAAGTTATGATACTTTAACCCCGTTGTAGCTTACCAAAATCGACTAACGGCGTTCTAGCTGTGCATCTCTGGGTATATTTCCTATAGCTAAAAATAGTTATATGACTTTAGATGCTTTTTAGCTAAGTATTTGCATATAGCCGTGATTTAGCGTTGAAATTTTAATATTTTGCATCACCTAACCGCTTTCTTCCCATCGCTAAATCGGAAACTATAAACGATACGAACACGTGTCCTAGACAGATCGATAGAGAATTTTGAACTGTCTATCGTGGCATTTAAAAGTCAAAATTGACCAAATGTCACTTAGCCGCTTTTTAGATAACGGAAGGCAGCGTAGTTTTCCAAACTCTGTCCGTCCACCCCTGCTGGATCCTCCTCTTGGCCTCCTTCTCGAAATTGTTTTTACCTAACTGCATAATCTGCCCAAGGTAAGTGTACTCTGAAACAATTTCGAGAAGGTGGCCTTTAACCACGACCGGTCCCGGAACAATGTGGTCATGACTTTGTTTTTATCCAAATTCATGCCAAGACATCGCGAGGCTGAGGAGGTCGGTACCTAATCGAAATCGTACTCGCAATCGTCAGCGCCCCAGGTGATTCTGCGCCACCCACTTTGATAATGATGATGATTAGTGATTATCTGAACAGTACTTATGCTAAGATATCGAGACCCCGCGACACCAGTACATAAGGATGTACAGTGTGTACACAAGTATGTATACGTGGGTAGATAATATTATTTGTCGCTACGATTTTTAACAGAAACATACTTCTGCAAACTTTGTCAGGACACTGGAATGTGTGGAGAAGGTGCCGTCATAGTGATGATAAAAGTACCTAATGTCAATAAATTTTATTTAGTGGTGATGTGCAACTTATTTTAGGTATAATACGGGACTGACATAGTCATTGAATGACTCACAAAGTCCTTAAAATTAAGAATATAAAAATAGGATGTAAGCTAAAGTCTAATTAAAAAAAAATCCATCCACCCATTCAAAGTGATAGAATCCAACGCAATTTCGTTTGGAATAAACATTAAATTACTTATTAAAAAAAAACATTATTCTTTTCATGGAAAATATTATTACACCTGGAAATCATGTTCTGGGTCGCAAACTTTAGGGGTGCCTAGCAAATAAGATCGGTGTTATCACTTTTAGAGTGAGATAATGCAGCGCGCGGAAGTGTCGGAAAGATATTTTCCTAATTTTATTACTTTTTTTTTTGCGAACTCAAATAATTTAAGTTCGCTCCGCATCTGCGCAAGGTAATTAAGGTCCATTTGTGACTGACTTATATTATTTTCTAAGTACTTGGGTAAGAATTTGTTTATAATTTAACAAATATAATCAAAAGAAAGAATTATAAGCAAACGAAAGTAGTCTGGGTGCCACCCACGATTACATCTGGAGTGACCTGGCAGGTTATGGTGATGTTTTGTTTCCTCTTCCATTTTTGCGCGATACCTCCGTTAAGTTTCCTCAGTCACATACAAAAAAAACAGTAGTTTAAGAATCTCATAATTGCGTAAAATGTCTTTAAAAATTGTCCTTAAAATCGTCTCCATAGGTCCTCTGTCCATAAAAATGCGCATCCGTCGCGGCCCGCGGCGGTACCAATTAGCGCCTTCCTGCGCGCGGCGCATTGTCGCGACGACTCGCCGACAGCCTCGCGACGACTCACTTTTAACGAGTCGCCGATATTTAGGGGCAACTTAGGCCTAGGGGCAGCCTCCGATACTCCCTACCATAGGCCTAGGGGCAGCCGCCGATACTCCCTACTACCTTACGATTGATTACTGAAAGTTAAGGCGCAAGAAGTTGCTCTTGGTTGCCACCAAACTCTATTTTCGTATCTCTTCTTATACTAGACAAAATAAAACTACTACAGATGCATTAAAAAAGCTTATGTTAGGTATAACTAGCTGAACGTGTGAATTTTGGAAATTTGCGCCTTAACGGCGGGTACTATTTATATTTTAAACGAGCTTTCTCGCGTTTCTGGCTTCGTTCGCGTAGACTGTATATCATTTGACCTGCTATCAGAGGAAAGTTATCGACTTGTACATTTCAAAACAGATTCATGAGATGCTATGAATCCAAAAGTGACAGACATTTCAATACGGAGCTGAATACTTACTACATCTCTCTCAAACTTTCATGAGCCATTTAGCCCCGTTTTCAGGAGTTTAGAAAAATGTTGAAAGTGTGTTCAGTAACTTTTAAATTTTAAGTATTTTCTGTATGTTTCATTCAAATAGATAAACGAAGACTGGATGGAGAGGGTTTTTGACTGCCTTATCATGACCGAATTCTGCAAGAAGTAACATTTTAAGTATTGTCTGTTCTGTATGTTTCACGAGCAACAACCTTTTCCCACCTAAACGGTTAAAGACATAGACAGACATATCATTTATTTGCTAAACAGAACTCAATGAAAATTGGCATGGAGATAGACAGTATCCTGGAGAAGGACACAAGGGCGATTATGCACTACAAGGAATTTTACTGTCCGGCAGTCCGATTTTCTTAATCCGGGAAAACACGGCTATGCCGCGGGCAGAAGCAAATAAATTATAGATATATTTATTCTGTTCTAGTCTCGCAGTATCCTGGACAGGATCTATTCTAAAAGACTCCAGCTTTCCGCGGTACATTGTACTCTAAACTGGGGCACCTTGTATCTCCTCTAATGTTGCGAAGTGCGAGTCACTCCCCTCCCGCGCGCACCTGGGACGGGCCGGCTGCACCAGCGTGCTAACCGACCGTTAGACGCGGGTTAGTGCTTACGAGGACGTTAGACACGGATCTGTTGGCTGGGTAAAAGGATACACGGGATTACGGAAAAAATATTTTATTTACAGCGTCTTTATCTTAATAATAATAATCAATTGCCACATACTCTGTAATTTGTTCAAAGAGTGCAATAAAGAATTTTCTATCTATCTATCTTTGCCTTTAAACTCCTACTTTCTTTATGTATCATTGAGTATAAATATCATATCCAATCTACATTAACAATATACCTATAAGTATAAAAACCGCAATCCAATCCGCTCGATGTTCATAAGTTTGCAAACTAAAGTTAACAAAGGAGGAGTCTATCCATCACGGATACACATTCGGACTCTGAGATTGTACCTAAATCGGTATCTATCTAAGCCACCGGTTAGGCTTTGGAGAAGGCGAGCCTTTAATGGCGGTCACTGAAATGTGAAAAGTTTGTTAAATTTATTTACCACGCTGACACCATTAATTAGAAAGAAAAACAAGAGTTTTGGTGACAATATCCTTTTGAAAAAAAACAAAAACACCACTTTTTTTTTTTCTTTGCATTCAGACTTGCATCCATTTTTACACATAAAATGATAAATAATATTGAATAAATAGGTATACTTACCTAAAAATACAGGTAGCGGTGAAAGAAATTTTAAAATGTCCACCATTATTCATTTTAATAAATCCCTATTACATCCTAAAATCTACTTCATTTTATTCTATAGGTTTTACTGTGACCTATAGGTATGTTTGTAATGTGTCTACATACATTTTTACATTACTTTAGCATGTAGTGTGTGCGCGTATGAGTTAGTTTTAATACAGAAGCATAAAAGATAAAATGATGTAGCTTTTACCTTCCCGTACGAAGCGGAGCCACCTCGCGAGCTTACAGGGTGGCCCGGAACTACTGTGCGTGATCAATATACTAAACACAATTCAAATCATGCTAAATATACCGATGTATATGATAAATTAGCAGCGCCTAATTCTCATTCCCGTGGGATTTCCGGGATAAAATATAGCCTATGAATCCAGACTGTAATAAATCTCTGTGCCAAATTCCATCCATACCCGTTCAGTAGTTTTTGCGTGAAAGAGTAACAAACATCCATCCATCCATCTATACTTACAAACTTTCACGTTTATAATATTAGTAGGAGTAGCTGCGCCCTGGCTTCACCCTCGTGAGAATATATGAAAAGTAAGTTAAATTTTATTCAAGGCCTAGCCCTATGTCTCTTCAAAATGTCAATTTGATACGTTCCGCACGTACATAGATTTGGCGTAAAGAGGTAACAAAACACCCATCCATCCATCCATCTTTTCAAACTTTCGCATATATTATACAAGCGCCCAGCCCCGGCTTCGCACGGTTTCATTATACGTATAAACATTCCTCTTGAATCACTCTCTATTAAAAAAAACCGCATCAAAATCCGCTGCGAAGTTTTAAAGATTTAAGCATTCAAAGGGACATAGAGATAAAGGGACATAGGGACAGAGAAAGCGACTTTGTTTTATACTATGTAGTGATTATAACATGCATGATGCTCTGTGCTCTCGTGAGACGTTAAACCTTTTTGTAAGATGTTGGGTAAAATGGAGCAGCCCTGAAGATGGAAACAGTGCGGCCCCGGTGCACCCTGTACCCCGTGTGCGCGCATATGAACGTGTGTAATTAGCGGCGTGTCGACGGCTCGCGCGGCCTAGTGGCGGGGGACTGGCTTCTGGCAGAGGTCGGGTCACTTTCAATACAGGGAGGTAACCATTGAAAGTTACATGATCAATGTTAGGCCTCTGTGGCACAGTGGGCGAAAGTCCGCCTACGATGCACTAGGCTGAGGTTCGATTCCTGTCTCGGAACAAAGATCTTTAGATGTTTGTTCTGGTCGTCTGTTATCACTATCACTAGGTACACAGTATTAAAAACTAAAAAAAAAAACATTTATTTCGGACAACACAAAAATTAAATTTAGGTACATATTGAGTTAGTATTGTATTATCCTACGTAATTTAATTTTTTAAATATGTTTAGTAGTTTTGACCGCTTTTTGTGTATATTAAAAAAAATCACTTTCTCTGTCCCTATGTCCCCATATCCCTATGTCCCTTTATATGCTTAAATCTTTAAAACTACGCAACAGATTTTCATGTGTTTTTTTTTAATAGTTAGAGTGATTAAAGAGGAAGGTTTATACGTTTTAAAACCGTGCAAAGCCGGGGCGGATCGCTAGTAAAGTATTTCTGATATTTAGTTAGACCTATAACAAGTAAAAAGCATATCGTAACACAAGATCTACTTAGCTCGGGGTTAGGTGACGCTGTGGATTGTCCAGCGCTATTTTTAGTCTCCTCGAATTTGCTTGTCCCGGATGAAGCGAAGATGACGAGAAGTGAAGATCAGGTACAATGTTGTATGGCCGTAGTTCTAGTCTACGTCATACAACAAACACTACGTTTTATCTCATAAATCAGATTACCTACGAGATCTATTAGTATGAGATACAAAAACGGAGTTTGGCGGAAACCAAGAGCAACTTCGCATCTCTTTCTTCAGCGTGTGAGAGGAAACACAAAACTGTGATGCGATTTTGCGCAGCAAACCGTTTGGTAGGACAACCATATCATATCGCAGGAATGCGCGATGCGAATAAGATCGGGCATTCTTGCTGTGCATCGTGAGAGTTCGCAGTTATTTGCGATGCGATGCGAGTTCGCAGTTTTGTGTGGGAGCCCTTATTACCTATATAAGAGACAACTTATGACAGGCTTATAAATGCACGATTGATATTTTGAATATAAGATAGAGTAGGTGGCGGCGCTAGTGGCTGCGAGGTAACGCCTTCGTTTTGTGATTAAAATGACTGTTGGAATGTTTCAATTGATTACACAGAGCAGGAGCTACGAGCACCATCATATTACGAAATGGTCTATAATAATATGGTCATACGAGTGGTTCAGTGTTTACCCTTAGTACTTATGTGTCCTTAGTCATATATAGATTCTGAAATACTTTAGTGATATCCGTAGTTTGGACTACATATAAGTGATTAGGTTTCTTTTGAGTTTTTCAATATTTCGGTACCGTTTCAAGCGCCATGATCACGAAAGAACTTGAAACGGTGCCGAAATATCTAAAAACTCAAAAAAAACCTAATCATGGTAAATATCCCGTATTCGATGACTTCAGTGTTAAAAACCACGATAGTTTTAAAAGTTATACATAATAAGTGTTTTTTTCAGTAGTTTTAGACTGTAAAGAAGTAATAGTATGTAACATACATTAACCCATCTAAACGTTTATAACATTAGTCTGAATATATAACAATAGGCAGCAGAAGTTAATATGCAATCTGCATGCTCCCAGGCTAGTATTTACAAAGAAGGCTAGCCTGCGTAATCCGCCCTCCCCAGCAATAAGGCCGCCTAAGACGCGTGGCTGTCGATGCATATTTTTAATCCTAAATTATTACCACTGGGGAAGTATACAGAGATGACGATACCATTCTGAAGTTTTTAATCAACTTCGATAAAAGGACATAGTTCTTTTTTCTGTTCGTTATTATTAGCTCGTATCATTGTTGCCAGCAACTATTACCTTCATGTGGTATAAAAAAATCCCCCTATTTTCAGCTTTGCTCGCGTTGTTTCTATGGAAACTTTTCAATGCTTTTCTATCCCATGGGAACTGATTTATGGATGAAAAGCAGCCCACGTTTAATTTCAGGTTGCGTGAAAGAGTAACAAATATTCACACATACAAACTGTTGCGATTTTTGGATCTAGCTTCTGCGCTGTGGATTGTCCAGCATTTTTTTACAAAATGTTATGAATATGTGAAATTATGCCTGTATAATGTAGACACAGGTGGTGTTACCAACTCTGTGTGAATCGAGTGCACAAGTAGAATGCACGGCCGCGCCGCACTTACTCCGCAATAACGATGGATTTGTGTGGGAACCGCGCCGCCGCGCCGTGCCGCGGCCCGCGGGGGAGGATAGGCACTTCACTAAATGACTAGGAGGCATTCGGTCAGACCGGCGCGGCAGCCGATCGATTCAAATGTATGAGTGACTGCTTCATACATACCTACGAGATTTACTTACGTCGCGTCGCTCATTGAATATACGAAAAAAAAAAACATAAAAAATGCAGCCAATAACCAGCCAAAATATGTTATAATGTGATTTCCTCACGAATATGCAGATGGCATATGAGCTTACTTTTATATATTGCCTACATATTGGTGCCTACTTTTGATAATCCTATTAACTTATATTTTGTAAAGTTTGCGAAGATGTGCGTCTGTGGCAACCCCAAAGATACTGAACTAATCGGGCTGAAATTTAGCACGCTTGAAGACATGGATCAGTGTAAGGTATTCTATTATGATGAGATTATGTACTATAATATATAGTACTGCAGACATGAGAAATATCTCAAAATTAGGTAACTTATTTTACTTCGGCTGGTGTAGGTACATACAATCTCAAAACCTAATGATTACTCTAGATTATTTTATTCAGAAATACGACTAGTTGGTAAATAAATTATCGAAATGCTTTCGGTTAACTTTTTAACTTTTTAATTGTTGTGTCTATGTAATTGTATAAGTGTGTGTCTGTGGAAACAAATAAACTATTTATCTATCTATCTATCTAACTTTGTAAGTACTTACATACAGTTACATGCGTTTGACTATATTTACTTTGGCTTTTACTATTTTTTAACCAGAGGGACGATGCCAGTGACTTTTCATACCTTTCAATCTATTCATGCGTCTCTACCGAGTCTCTACTTTTCTAAAATAGTCAATCATTATGATTTGTCCAAGCTCAGATATTTCGAAATTGCCTCCAATTCCAACTTCCACTGCAGCATCTCCGTAACACCGCGACCCGGACATCATTGAGGATGCACATCTTCAGCCAATTCCACATGATGTTCCCTCGCAAGCAATCAGCCTTCAGCCAGACACAATGCGCTCTGAATGGATTCCGACTGAATCTGCTACAATGGCGGCTCGCTACACTGGTTATAAGGAAAATAACTAATCTAGGCGGTATTCAATCTGTGCTTGCGCACTAAACAAAATGGCACGGTCGGCAGGAGAAGCATGTATTGGCTACTCGGCATAAGAAAACACAACTTACAGCACAAAATTATTTATTTTCGAAACTATTTATACATTCATGATGAACTAATATTAATTATGTAAATAAATACTTGGGAATTATAAATGGATACTTAACTTTTTTCTGAAGGTCAAGTACTATCCCAATGTGAACTCTGATGGGAATGATTCCATCTAACTTATCTCCAAAATAGTTTAGTATTTAGTATTTAAAATCTTAAAGATTATTACACCATCATAATCTTTAAAGGGCTTTTTCATAAAGCTCTCAGCATATAGAGGACCTAGATAAGAGCGATGCGAGCTTGCATTTCACTCCTGCCATCTAGGGAAGACTTTATGAACTAGATCAAATTAAACGAGCAACATAGTAGGTTGTAAGTTTGTACGTTAAATTCTTAACATTTGAAGTGAATTACACGGTATAGCGCTCTCTATCGGCATTTTACTCAAACTTGAGCTTTGAGCTTTAAGCTCTTTATAGCAGCAACACTTTGTTGTTTAAAAATGAAAACAGATGGCGCTGGCTTGAGCAAGAACTCAAGTAGGTACCGTACCGTACCGTACGTGACCTTTCCGGGCTCTGTTCATTTAATTTTAAATTTTATACTTATTGGGTGAAATTCTTTTGGTTTCTGTTTATCTTAAGCTCTTAATTTTAAGTTTTAGATATTGTTTATTTCCCAAATAAAACAAAACAATAAAATTTGATAACTATGTCAGAATAACATTATGAGTAGATCCACCTAGATGCCTACCTAGTGTAGATACATCGCATCCAGGCTTCATATCCACGAAGAGGTTGAACGATGAGAGAGCACGCGGAGGACATTGCGCGGTAGCAGCAGCTCAGCAATACGACGGCATCCATCGCGAACTTTCTATCTTCCTGTCTAGAAGGTAGTCCTCTGGGACGTAAAGATGCAAGAACTATTAGTCGCTGAGACCTGGGCCGTCAGTCTTACTCATATTAAAGCACATAAATAGGTTTTCAGACAACACTATGTCCATAGTTGTACGACAAGACACTGAAAAATACTTTTTAGAAGATCCAAGATGCAATAGAAATAAAATCAAGGCAGGAAGTAGGTATTTTTCTTCATTAATCACCCTCATCACAAAATACCTTCCGAGTTTTGTTTTTAATTACTTTCTACTATATTAATTATTATTTACTATGTACCTACCTATTAATTTACCACGCGCCTGGTGATCTCAGGCTGGATGTCAATAAACTAATTAACACCGACGTTTCATCAGCACGTTTTTCGCAATAAAGTTTCAGTATAATATCTATATCTATCTATACTTTTAATAAAACTGTAACAGGTCCAAATCTGTACATTGAAGATATTTTGAAATTTTTTTTTGGAGGGCACTCTATTATCGATACTCAAGCCAAAACTGTAATTTTTTTCATTCATGTCTGTCTGTCTGTCTGTCTGTCTGTCTGTCTGTCTGTCTGTCTGTCTGTATCGTAAACGCGCATCACGCCGAAACTACTTAATGGATTGAAATGAAACTCGGCATGATTATAGGTCATACTACGAGGAAGGACATAGGATACTTTTTATCCCGGAATTCAGAAAGGTTCTCATGGGAGAGGGTATGAAAGTAAAAATCCTTTACCGCGCATCAGGCCGAAACTGCTGAATGAGTTGGAATGAAACTCGGGACGATTTGAGTTCATACTACAAGGAAGGACATGGGATACTTTTTATCCCGGAATTCGGTAAGGTTCCCCTGGGAGAGAGGGTGAAAGAAAAAATATTTAACCACGCATCACGACGGAATTGAATGAATTCGAATGGAACTCGGGACGATTGGACATGGGATACATTTTATCCCGGAATTCAGTATGGTTCCCCTGGGCTATACGGGTTTTCAAAAATTTCTCACAGCAGCGTATAGCTCAGGGGAACCAAACTGTATTGAACTGATAAACGCGTAAGTTTGTAAGTATAAATGGATGGATGTTTGTTACTCTTTCACGCAAAACTGCTCAACGGATTTGGATGAAATTTGGCACAGAGATAGATTATAAGCTGGATTAAGAAATAGGCTTATTTTATCCCGAAAATCCCACGAGAAAAGGAATTATGCAAGTAAAATAGCGAGTAGTCGAAATACTAATCATGCGCAGACGAAGTCGCGGGCACCAGCTATCTATACTTATAATAAAACTGTAACAGGTCCAATTCTGTACATTGAAGATATTTTGAAAATTTTTTTTGGAGGGCACTCTATTATCGATACTCAAGCCAAAACTGTAATTTTTTTCATTCATGTCTGTCTGTCTGTCTGTCTGTCTGTCTGTCTGTCTGTCTGTATCGTAAACGCGCATCACGCCGAAATTACTTGATGGATTTAAATGAAACTCGGCATGATTATAGGTCATACTACGAGGAAGGACATAGGATACTTTTTATCCCGGAATTCAGTAAGGTTCTCATGGGAGAGGGTATGAAAGTAAAATTCCTTTACCGCGCATCACGCCGAAACTGCTGAATGAGTTGGAATGAAACTCGGGACGATTTGAGTTCATACTACAAGGAAGAACATGGGATACTTTTTATCCCGGAATTCGGTAAGGTTCCCCTGGGAGAGAGGGTGAAAGAAGAATTCTTTAACCACGCATCACGACGGAAGTGAATGAATTCGAATGGAACTCGGGACGATTGGACATGGGATACATTTCATCCCGGACTTCAGTTTGGTTCCCCTAGGCTATACGGGGTTTAAAAAATTTCTCACAGCATCTGAACGACGCGTGTGTACGCGTCGTTCAGATGCTGTGTCAACATGATACAAATCCGGAGATCAACTCAGTTAGGTATACTTTCCACCGGCACGTACCTACGGCACTTAGGGATGGTAATATATTCTTTGCGCGTGCGTTTGTATGTTTATGTTCTTGTTTTGGAGATTTCGAAAGAAAGTAAAAAGCTAGGGATTATAGCATAAGGTTACGTAATCGTTTTAACACCTCTACTGCGATTACCAACCACCTGACAAGCGGTGCTTAAGGCAAACCTCCCTTGTTCTGTTCGAGGGATGCATGCTTAACTTAATAGAGATACTAGCGACCCGCCCCGGCTTCGCACGGTTTTATTATACCTACGTATAAAACTTCCTCTTGAATCACTCTCTCTATTAAAAAAAACTGCATCAAAAGTTTTAAAGATACAATACAAAGGGACATAGGGACAGAGAAAGCTACTTTGTTTTATACTATGTAGTTATATTTATGATCATTACTTTAAGATAATTAATAAAACAACTTAAAAAGATTTGTAAAGTACATGTACCTATATACATGAAGTCTATTTTATTTGGATCTTGAGAAGTTCAATACTTTCCTAGGTACAATCTCTTTAATATATTCAAAATGTCATTGTTTATTCAGAATTATTGGAACCGATATAGCTTGGTACAGTCAAACACAAAATAATAAGAAAATAAGCTTTTCTGATGATACACAACGAGGAACGGTTTACATACATTGTATCTTATTTTAAAGTTACTGCGAATATTTAGATGGATTGATATTTTGACGTTTGTTACTTCTACAGCCAAAACTACTGAACACTGATACATTTCTAGTTAGACTTCATAGTCCTATAGTTAATTGTAATAAAACAACGCTCTTTCTTATTCTATTTATAGACACATTATAAACGTTTCTATGATCTTTATTTTGATTTTTGTGTTTAATTCTAGTTTAAGTTTAGAAACTTTTAAGCAAATAAATGATTTTTTTATTTTGTTGTATAGAAAGCGGATCAGTGGGCAGAAACTACGTATTCGGCTTTGAACCTCGTTCAATTATTATACACTACTTAATCTACTATTTTACATTTAAATAATAGATAAGTGATTTCCCCGTCACAATGTTGGAGCTGACTATACTATCACAGTACCTCCAAAAGTCAATGGTCCGTCTCTAGGTAGGCGGGTGCCCAAACACTCGACCGGTCGAGTGCACGAGTGCTTGTGTACACTAGCTAGAGTAGCTAGGCGAGTTTAGTGACCTGGCGGTCAGCAGTGATTCTAATTAGGCAGGTACTTGACCGGCGGTCGGCGAAGGCCTGGGGCGATAGGAAGGCCTACAGATATCAATCACACTCATTTAAGCAATAAATGCCAAAGTTTAGATAGGTACTTGTTCGTTCTTGCGATCACAATACAATGGATCGGATTTGATCTCTGTAAACATGTTGGATTTAATCCCATGGGACAGAAATACACTTTGAACGTTTCCAGAAAACTAAAGCGTGCGGAGTCTCAAACAAACACCATGTATCTATATGTATACGTTGAACAAAAGTTGTTCCCCGGGGTGGTGGAAATTCCCCCTTTTGCATAGTACACATGATTTGATACATGGTGTATATAAATAACTAGCAACCCGCCCGGCTTCGCACGGTTTGGTTATACGTATAAACCTTTCTCTTGAATCACTCTATCTATTAAAAAAAAACTACATCAAAATCCGTTGTGTAGTTTTAAAGATTTAAGCAGTAAAGGGAAATAGGGACAGAAAAAGCGACTTTGTTTTATACTATGTAGTGATGATTCTGAACAACTCACACAGCATTATCTAGCCCCAAGCTAAGGAGAGCTTTCTTAATAATTACTTAATACTTACATTGTACAATATATTTTTAATTCATAGATACGTCTTGTGATAATGCGTTAGGTAGATTGAAATATGTTCGTTCAATCTAAATGTGGGATCTTAATCTCGACAAAAACTGTGGCGATCGCAGCGGCGGCGCGGCCTTTAAAATGATCTCTCCACACCGCCAGCCCCAGTCTACCAGACAGAGGCACCAGCTTTTCTTCTGTTTTAACACTTCTACTGCGGTCACAAATCCGCCTGCATTAACTAACCGAAGCTTATGTCACAGCTTCTCGCGAAGAGCTTCTCTAAATCAACTTGGACACGTTCGCGTTACATTCCATCACATAGGTACAAATCACATACAACCCGAAGAAGTGTTAGCTTTACAATAAGTATTTACATTCGAATAACTTTTTAAACGTCGTTGTTTATTAAGATATAAACTTAGTAAAAAAAGAAGAAACACGAAATACAAAGTAGTAATCAAGAGTGTGTAGTTATCAAAAATTCAAATCCACACTAAGTTGCATACACCTACGCGATCAGAACACATTTGAATACATAACTGTGTATTCACTTTACAGGTATTGGTCGCATTCATTCACCTATTTTTTCAGATTGTTCAGTTCATTCATTCACATGGTGTCGCAGTCCCATGATGATGATGTTAACGAGGGATGATGTTCTATGCGGTACCTAGGTAGTCTCATGACGACAGTAGATATATGTTTAATCCTTAACTTTATCCATAATATAATAAATGAATAAAGCAAATTAAATCTAGTAAGTATACAAATGGAAAATACCATCTATACTCCTCTGTGTATGCCGCAAGGATAACACACTCTTCAGCTGGTTTAGATTTACGACCTAGGCTAGATATTTAGGCACTTACTATTAAATGTAATAGGTCGTAGAAACCGCAGCCTCTCGTTAGACAGAATTTCGTAACATGTGTATTATAACTAAATAGTTTATCATAATCATCCTTCAAGCCCAGGATCGCCACAGCTGGACCATTGCTATCGCCCACAGCTGGGCCTTCTGCTTCATCTTACGAGAGGACACTAGATAGGCCCCTTTAGTAATTCACTTTTGAATGAGATTTTTACTAGGTATTTAGGAATAATCTGGGTATGTTAATCGAATGCCTAAAACCCCTTAGTAAATCATGTTCCATGATATCCGAAAGTATTTCGAGTGTCTATTACCTACCCCAGCTAGCCCCTTTTCACGCTTAAGCTGCAGATTGAATCCTAATGAAAGAATGACGGCAACAATTTTGGGCTATCGCGTCGGTTGCAAGTGCAGAGGTATCAATCACAGATTACATCAATCAAGTATTTTTGCATGAAAAAATAATTCAATTTTTTCATTAAAAAACATGGAAAAACTGTAAATGCAAAGTACCTTCAGATTTTAAGACGAATCGAACGATATATTCATTATCGTTTTTCAAATTTTTGAGACAGGCCATAAGGGATTCTTGCCATTGTTCTCTGGCAGGGAGGTGACGGTGTCCTAGGGAAGGTCACAGGCGTGTGTGAAGCTGCGGGCAGTTGTTTATAATTTGAGAGTTAAGGTTGGTACCCGGAGTGTTGTTGCGCAAGTACCGGAGGCTAGAGACAACAGCGGTACAGTGTAGGGACCGGCTCACTCGGCTGTAGGTGTTTGTACAAACAGCAGAGAGTGGCGGAGAGCGCGCGTGGCGCAAGACGAGCCCTCGTGACCGGGGACTGTGTAGGGCGGGAGCACGCGGAGAGTTAGGTACTACATATGCACGAGAATATTTATACTTGGGTATTATATCGGTAGTTTTATTTTTCCAGACAGTGAGTCTCTTGAAACGTGAGAAAAAATTAAAAAATTAAAGAAAAGCTAACATGTCGGGGTTTATCGACCCATTTCCAGCAAAGTCCCGAACGTTCCTACATAGGCCAGACTCAACGCACGATCCAGGAATGAGTTAAAGAAATACAGAAGTGGTCAAGAATCAACTATGAAGTTATTCATTTCAGATTTTTTTGATAATTAACTAATTATATTCTTTAAAATTATATTAGGTCTGAAGGATTCAGACTAAAGCACAAAATACAGGGGAAGAGACTTCTGTGCAAAATTAAATGTGAACGAGTGTGGGCTGTTATGATAGGACGTGGTACATTATTACCGCTGTTGTCAAAGTTGTCAAACTGATACTGACGACATGCGTAAAATACGGAGGAAACTAAATGTTTTATTGTTATAGTAGATGTGCACGAATGTCAAACTCATTCTTATTCGGTTTATAAAGTCACGTTGGCATGGTCAGCAGGTCAAGCGTAAAAGCTCAAAGCTCCACAGTGGCGTGCGCTCCGCCCCGCGGGCTCCTACACTGCGCGCGGTCATTGCCAAGGTGCGCTATAAAAGGCGCCGCGTTACATAATTATGTGATTTCCGCACGCCGCTTCTCCGCACAGACACGTATGTACTTATTATTTATTTATTTTTATTATATTGTTATGAAGATTTAACAAGATTGAAAAATTTAACGGCAATAAATTCATTTTGACGCTCAAAAATTTTATGAAAAATAATTAAAATTCTCATTCATGCTTGGTGATTTAGTTGATAAATTATTAGGTAGAGAAAATTAACAACACGTAACATACAGTAAAATAAAAACTAATTAAATAATGTTATGTTTATAGTTAAAAAATAAAGTTTTGTATCAATAAATAAATAATTCTGGACAAAATGTGATTGATATACTTTACCCAATATAAGGTTGATTGATAAAACAATGATATCCATCGGTTCCTCCACTTTCAGCTGTTTTAACTATTTACATAATATTTAGAAATGTAAAGCCAACCTCTCATAATATAATCGCATTCATATTATTGTCAAATTTTTCCAAGGGTTGTTTGTTATCTTCGGTTGTCGTCATGTACTGATAATAACAAACACAGCTAAGCCAATGCTTCTAACACCCTTGGAACACTCCGTCATTTACAGAGCTCTATACTCTTATTATCGAACCCCCTGTAGGGAATAACGGACCGTTGTAATCAAATGATTGTCACGAAGGCTGCATCGACGCTGCTTGTAACACTCTAGCTAGTCTCTACCCGCGGCTTCGCACGCTTTGTTTCTATGGAAACGTTTAAAGGTTATTTTTTTAACCCGTGGACACTGATTTAATGACAAATACTTTGATGTTTTAACAAAAATAAATGAATAATATAATTTTTGGCGTCGCTGTATAGCGAAAAGTCCACCCACAACACAAAATTGAGGCTAAATGATGTGTGTGGATTGTCCAGCATTATTAATTATTTACAAAAATACATGAGCTGAATTGATAAACTTTTGTTTTTATTGCTTCAAATTGATAAACTTTTGTTTTTATTGCTTCAAAAGTATTAAACGTTTCGCGATTTCTTAACGTTATAACGGTATGTGATAAATACTTGATAACAATCGATGACAAATATCATAGTATCCCTTACACATGCATGATGTTTCTAGATTTAGATTTACATAAGCCAAAATTACCGAACAATACGAGTTACAATGCAATGTTGCATTGCAACTCGTATTGTTCGATAATTTTGGCGTGAAGAAACAAACCTTCAAATAAAACAACTTTCACAGTAAGAATAGAATGATTGATTCATTGAAAAAAACATGTCAATGGATTTATTACTTTAATATCAGTTTATCAATGAATGTGTTTAGACACCAGTAAACCTCACCATTCAGTTCAATGAACACGTAAGTTTGACCGCCCTCGCGTCGCTGTCTCTATAGTAGTTAGGAGCTGTGGGTTTACGATACAGCCAACGGAAACTACCATCGGACGGTAAATCCATTCATTTGTACAACTGTTCACGACATTCGTCTTAATCATGTAACGGTCTAACACTCATACACGTCACATGTGTGACATGTATGTATGTAGGTAGTTACACTAGAGCTTTGAGCTTCCAAGTTATCGGTCCGGTCATCTGTAGTACCTAAGAGTACAGGTAGACACATACAATCTTATCAAAAACTTTCATTTCATATAAGCACTTGAATATTATGTCTAATTAGGAACTACATTTATTAGATAAAAATGAAAGAAATATGAAATGGAAAGATAACGTTACGCAGATAGATACATTTAGAAAAATAACATTCCTATAACTAGTGAGACAATCGGACTTGGTTTCTTATATGACCATTGTATCACTACATAGTATAAAACTAATTAGCTTTCTCGGTCCCTATATCCCTATGTATAATGCTTAAATCTTTAAAACTACGCAACGGATTTTGATGCGGTTTTTTTAATATATATAGTGATTCAAGAGGAAGGTTTATACGTATAATATAACCGTGCGAAGCCGGGGTGGGTCGCTAGTAAATTATAACTACTACTTTGCTAAAACCTACCATGTAGTTACTTAAGCAAAAAATAAAAAAAAACATTACGATGATAGGTAGTGTTTGTTTCCCAATGAGTCGCTCGCTGAAATAGTAGGTAGTATTTTGACATGAATATACTATATTTTTTTATGGCAGTTTAAAGACAAAGACAATAATCCTATAGACAATTTATGATTGAGTCCAAACACAGTGTTTCGCCAAAAGCCTATCTCGAACGTGTTGTTTGTTGACCTAGGTCTAGTAGATCTAGTCAGTACCTAGGTACCCTACCCACTGCTACTTTATTGAGTCTATCTATGAACTGGACTTGAATGGAAAGCAGTATTTCCACTTTCCAGGCTTCGAAATAAGTAGCTGTTCCAAGTTCATGGCCGACCCGAGCGCTACCAGAACGCGACAGAACTTTGTTCAAATTGTGTTTCAGTTTAATTTGAAATTGAATGTTTCAGATCACAATTATTTTACAATTCGTGCGTTCTTACAATGCAAAACCATATCAAAGCAAATGGCCAACCGATTTTTCATTGCGAAATCATCCCATTCTGATTGTGCTATACTAGCTTATTCATTTCAAAAGACGTTTTTATAGCGTAAAAAGCAGAATAGAATCAAATTAAAACTAGTAATAACAAATTGAAATAATTGATGTAAAGGTAGACGGTTAAGAATAATCAAGGTGTAGCTGAACTTAAACTAGTCAATCAAAAACTATTAAATCTTTTATTATTTTACTAATTTTATTTAATATTATGTAGTTAAAAATTTGACTTTGACTATTGTGCTTATTTTATAAGCCTAAAGAAATAAAGTTATTGATTTCTGATTTTATTAGGAAGAATCTCAAGACGCAGGTTTTAATGATAATCACTACATAGTATAAAATAAAGTCGCTTTCTCTGTCCCTATGTCATTATGTCCCTTTGAACGCTTAAATCTTTAAAACTACGCAACGGATTTTGACGCGGTTTTTTTTAATAGATAGAGTGATTCAAGAGGAAGGTTTATACGTATAATAAAACCGTGCAAAGCCGGGGCGGGTCGCTAGTAACTAATAAGTGATATAAATATTAGAATCTGAGCTCATCGTTCGTCCATACGTCGCGTCGCGCGCGCGTTGGAGTCTTTTGTAGTTAGTAGTCAGTTTGAAGTTGTTTCACTCACGGCCAAAATAATGTGTTTCTTGATACTGACACCGAATAAATAAAACTACTGTACCTAATGTATTGTTAAAATTATTGTTTTTAAGTCTTTGGCCTCATTTCACCACTCCAGTTTTCCATTTTAATATCTTGCAAAATAAGTCATTTATTTATCTATTGAGCTAGTTGGTACAGTATAAAACTTCAAATTATTAAGATAATGCTCTAAAAATATTAACTAGACTTCAGAATGATTGATACATTATTCAATATAACACTTACTTCTCACAGTTATGGGGCTAAATAATTCAAATAATATGTACACAATGTACAAAGCAACCGGCTCGCGCGGGGCTGAACGTTCCCTCAGGTCCTGTAGTTGTGTCCTGTAGATCTGCCTACAGGACACCACTACTGGGAGCAGGCGACGAGTCAATCCAGCCCGTCTAATACTATCAGTACGAGTCGATCTGAAGAATTTCGTTCAATGTCATCGAGTTTCAGGGTTTTCTGAGTGTATCCTATGTAAATTTAAAAATCTATACATGAAGTATTGTGGATAGTACTTTTATCAGTTATTTGTACTGATAGCACAAGCTCTCTGTAGCTTGTGGGTAGATGATGCTGTGTGAATGGATTGTCCAGTATTTTAGTTCATTTGATCCGCGTTGTGATGTTTTCTTTTTATCTAAGTATTTTCGTGCGCCTGTACGAGGACATATTGTCAATGAACTACAACTGAACCAACCTATCGTGCTGGACTTTTTGTTCAGTGTGATGAGTCAAGGTTAGCGTCATTGAAAATGCAATAACAGAACTAAACTAGTAATATAGTTTTTTTTATCAAAAAAACTTTTTGATTAAATATTGCTTTAAAGTAATGTGTTATTTGACTTCGTTATACAAAATAAAAATCACGAAATATCATGTATCTGTAGTTTCAACATCGAAAAGAATGTTTGATTTCAGTAGAAGCCTGGAACTCGGAAACCTGTGGTTTTGTTTTCTGGGTCGTTGTGAACCACATGTCCTCTGTTTGCGGATTGACGTTGAGTTTTGGGACACCCAGTCTGTATCGAGAGTACATGATGTATCAAAAGATGTGTACTGTATTTTGTGAGTACCTATTAATGGATGGTAGTTAGTATGGTAGTAAAACGACCGTTAAAGTTTGAATGTGTCGTTGACCGCCGCCGGTCGCGACAGGTTTGCGCCGCGCGGGTCTGTCCATCACGGCTGATTGATGGCTGATTAGATACTGACTGGCTACTGGAGCTGGCTTCTCTCGGGATTAATGGATCAACTCACAGCTTTCAATGCTGGGGCTTTATACAGTTAGAGTTAAGACGCATGTACATAGTAGTACATAACGTAGGTCGTGTTTATTTCATTACTTAATTAAACTAACATTTCCCCTGATAATATGTTATCTAATACCTATATCATCATTATTATCTGATGATAAAATAAAATATAGGCTAATGGCTATGCAAGTCCAAAGCTGGAGGCTCAGCAATCAACGCCTCATTTTCAATAACAACTTTAAAATATTTTTGTGAATATATATGTGTATTATATTGACTTTTTAACTGATTCAAATCAAGTTCATCGATTTAAACAAGACTTCTGTGCGTTTCATTTTCCTGTAGGCTGAAATTTTGTATTGATGTACATATTTCTAGAACTGAACAATTGGCATTTCAACTCAAAAGCTATATAATAAAGGCCTGTCTTAGAAACGTTGCGCATAAAATGTTCACCTCCATTCAGATGGAGCGGGAAGCTGCAAGTGAGGTGGTTAATGTAATGTTATAGTCGGCCGTGGATACTTATTAGAAATATGAAGTGCCATTAGAAATATGGACGTTTACGGCGTAATAGTTTAATGGCGTCTCCGGAGTAAATTACGGCTTTCAGTTATTGTAATGCATGTCGAACGGAACACCCGCCGCGCCCGCCCCGACCCGCTGCTTTATTAATTACAAGACAGGTCTCTGAACGAAACTTTAGCTTTAGTACTTTGTTCAACTATCATTTGAAATTAAAAATTATAACTAAGTAAACTTTTGAAAATTAACTTTGTTACACGAGGTCTCACACTGACTAAGCAAGAAACTAGTGAGGACTTAATGATATTTAACGAAATTTTTAAATCTGATAGAACATTTTAATGTCTACATTGCGAGATCCCAGTTATAGACAAACCGTCGTCTCAGTCGTTATTACGACACCTCGTCGCTCGATAGTTGCATACATATAGGTAGGTAGGTCTCTAATAACTAACCGTAGATATGTTTTTTGTGTATGTTGTGATGTAGCTCCTCTCCAATTAACTATTAGTGGACGGCGGTGGGCAGTATCGTGATTGATGGCTGCGTCACCGTTACAATGTTATAAAAAGTACCGTACTGTTAGTTACTAGTTATGTATGTTTGTTTGTATGACTCTTGACCGATGTTGGGCTGCCATCTACCTATCACACAGAAGTAAAACTTATTCAACACGAGTAGGTAGGTAGGAAAACTACGTCGAGTCTTCTCGTCATCCATACCACAATGTTTGAAAACGAAAGTTTTCAATCAGTGCGTCCTACCCGTAATGACCTACGGAGCTGAGACGTGGACACTCACGGTAGGGCTGGTCCACCAGTTCAAAGTCGCTCAGCGAGCTATGGAAAGAGCTATGCTCGGAGTTTCTCTGAAGGATAGGATTCGTAATGAATACATCCGACAGAGAACCAAAGTTATCGACATAGCTCAAAGAATTAGCAAGCTGAAGTGGCAGTGGGCCGGCCATATTTCGCGAAGAACCGACCACCGTTGGGGTAAACGTGTTCTTGAGTGGAGACCGCGACTTGGCAAACGTAGTGTGGGACGCCCTCCGGCTAGGTGGGATGACGATCTGCGAAAGACTGCTGGCAGATGCTGGATGCGTCAAGCTGAAGACAGGGCGCTATGGCGCTCATTAGGGGAGGCCTATGTCCAGCAGTGGACTAATGTAGGTTGATGATGATGAGGTAGGTAGGAACCTTTATGTGGTGCTTCGTGTGACAGCGGTTAAATCGATAATTCGAATTGGTATAAATCCAATTATCTATCTCAGATTATAATCTGTGATAGATTAGATAACTTACAAAATGAAATTACTACATCTACGCGTTCGTATGCGGCAGCGAAACAACGAAAAAACTGAAACTATGTCTCACTCTGGCACATGGTTAATGAAATGGTGGGCGAAGGACCGCTTGCGACGCAGGATGTTGCGGGTTCGATTCCCGCCTCGGAACAAATTTGTGTATGATCTGCAGAAATTTGTTCCGTTGGTCGGGGTATTTTCTATGTACCTAAGTATAATAAAAATATCTATCTATATGTAATGTATTGTATTAAGTATATCAGTCATCTAGTACATAACACAAGCTCTGCTTAGCTTGGAGCTAGATGGTGCTGTGTGGAATATCCGGAATTATTTATTTATTTTATTTAAATAATTTATTAAATAGTGCGAAATTTTCGTTTTATAGACGCAGAAGTTTCGCTTGCGAACGCGTAGGTGTGCTAAAGTACGCTTTTACAGCCCTACATCCTATCAGTAAATGGTGTATGTAATTGTTCCAGCACTCGCCACAAGATGTCGCTGTACTCCATAAGCAAACTGTTCCTACTGGTGCTAGCGGCGCAGTGGAGCGCCGGTGACGCACAGCTCAGCAGGTGTAAGTACAGACTTTGTAAAGGATCATTACACTCATAAGTTATTTAGATAGGTCTTCAAAATTATACCATAAACCTACGTTTAAGGTTCTTAGTAGGTAGAGTCTGCGAACGTTTCTAAAAGAACAAACAAATCTCCCGCTTCAGGAGATATTTAAAGTTACAAATACAAATACAATCATTTATTTGCAAACAAGGGTCACAAAGGTGGTGGTTAGATTATAGTACCATACCTACATGTTTTGCCTTAGTCTAGGGCATGCAAATTTAGGTTTACTTAGGTCTCAAATACAATATTTAATAACAATTTAAACATTGAAAATAAAAAAGAGAAAAATTAATAATATGAACATCAAATCAACATGAACTTAAAATTAAAATTTAGAAAAAAATTTGAAAAAAAATATATATATGTAATAAAGTTTCTATTAGTTATTTAGTCAAGTTTTATGTTAAGGTTTCTATTTGTTATTTAGTCAAGTTTTATGTCCTTATCTATAAAAAAATCATTTATATTATAATAGCACTTAGATGTCAAAATTTTATTTTAAGTTAAACTGAAAATATAGATAATTCTCTAGTCACGTCGATGATCGAGATCGTTATACCACTATTTTAAAGCGTAAGAAAATGTAATTTCTTTGATTCAACCGTAATTTACTAGAATTTGTTTTATAATAAAGTTGTTTTATTCTATTTGCACGAATTCATGCACAATGCATGCCAGAGATCCTATGACTATGTACGTTCCGATGTTTGCAAACTCGAAGCGAGTTTCAATGTTCTCAGCTAGATGGCAGCACGATCTAAGTGTGAGTCGTTACAGCGGCGCGGCAAGCGCCCGGGCTCGGGCTAGGCAGCATCTTCACCGTGGGCAACGGAGAGCAGTGCCAGGGCAGCGACCGCGCCACGGGCGGCGTGTGTCTGTCGCGTAACCAGTGCAACACGCAGGGAGGCAAGGCCATCGGCTTCTGCGGCGTGTTCGCGACCTGCTGCAGCCGTGAGTACTGTCTGTACTGTACTGTAGGCGAGTGTCTGTCTGTCTCACAACCAGTGCAACACGCAGGGAGGCAAGGCCATCGGCTTCTGCGGCGTGTTCGCGACCTGCTGCAGCCGTGAGTACTGCCTGTACTGTACTGTAGGCGAGTGTCTGTCTGTCTCACCTGTTTGTCTGTCTGTCAGTGAACGCGTGCGACGTGCGCACCAGCACTAAGGTGGCCGTGTTCATCAACCCGCCGCTGAGCCGCGAGAGCTCCGGCCTCGAGTGCTCCTACAACATCGAGATCGCCAACAACAACGTCTGTCAGATGAGGATCGACTTCGAGACCTTCAACCTCGCGCCGCCCACCACGGTGAGATGACATGCACCATTCTAACCAGACTTCTTAACTAGTTCCCTTATAACAAAGAAACTATAGCGTTTCAAACTAAAAACAGATTTCAAATTCCTAAACATTTTAAATTTTAGGAAATAACGGGGTTTGGAATAAACAGCGTGGTCTCATTTTTCTTGTGTCAATTATTAGATTCACTGGACTGAAATCTTTTTTACAAGAGCAATATTTTCGATAACAAAAGGAGGACATTTGATTTGGGTTATTTAGCCAGAGCAAATGGGGTTGGGCTTTGTGTATCAAATCAACTCTTAAATAGTAAATTATTTACTTACTTCACTGCGGCCCAAAGAAAACCAACACGACATTGCAGTTAGGTTTATATCTTGCTCAGAGTTCTTTTGGTTCTGTGGACATGTAAAGACTCGGAAGGTCGCTTTCAGGTGGAGGCCGTGGAGAACGTGACGCACCGGCCGGGCTACACGTGCCGCAACGACATCTTCCAGGTCACCAACCTGCAGGCCAACTCCGACTTCCTGCCGCCGCTCTGCGGAGACAACAACGGACAGCATCGTATGTATCCTACAGTCTACACACAGCCGTATCGCGTTGTAAAAGAACGGACTTTCAGCGGAGGTCAAGAAAAAACTGCACATGATAAAAAATAATCAATAGTTGGGCAAGTCTATGCCGCAGGAGTCGCGAATGTCGCGGCGTAGGGCTCCAACTTGGCCCGGGGCTGTTCTAAGAGCCGGCTTCTGTGTATTTAACACTCCACTGCGAAGCACATAGGTTGTTATGGCAAAATCCTCTTATCTCTGGAGGAAAAGGGTCATCTTCAACAGTGGAATTATGTGAGCTGATGAGGAATAGTCTCTTGGTTGGCGAGACATATTGTAAAATAAATCTTTTTCTTTCTTCGCATTACGTCTCATCGCTCACTATCTTGGATGTAACCTCCTGTCTCCTGGTGTGTAGTGTACGTGCGAGTGAACGCGTCCACCAACAGCCGCTCCATCCGGATCAACTTCAAGATCGCAGACCGCAGCTCGCAGCCCAACCTGCCGCAGGCCACCTGGAAGATCAAGGTCACGCAGCTCGAGTGCTTCAACACGCTGGGGTGAGTCCTCGCTCAAGCCATAACGTGAAGAATATAGAACGACCGCCATGCGCTTGCTGTTCAGTTCTTCAAGCTATTTTTTGTTACTCATCCTCAGAACTTTCCGATAGAATTGAACCTCCACGAGTTTCTGAACCGAAAGCCCTGTCCCTATAACAATAAGATTTATTTTCTTATCTGCCTGTGATTTTTTTGCAGCAAATACCGCGACGGCGTCCTGGAGGCCATCACCTCCTCCCTGCCCTCCTCCCCCTTCAGCACGACGGCTGACCGTGACGAGTACCTCATCGGTGAGTGACTCATCATTCACAACCACTCGATCCCTATTGTATCAGTATCATGTTGTCGATGTAGCCCCTGATTCTCCTGACAAGAGTCCTTCCCCTCATCAAGAGAGCTCGTATTGACTGGTGTTGTTGTGCCGCAGCTCCCCCCGGCTGCCTGCAGTACTTCCCGGAGCGCGCGGGCTCCTTCGAGTCCTTCAACTACAACCGCGGCGCCGGGCCCTACATCGCCAACCTCGCCTACGCCACCTGCTTCAAGCGGACCTCCGACGTCTGTGGCATCAAGTGAGTCACTTTATGCTCTCCTATCCTCTTCAGCAGCATATTCATCCACTGCTGAACTCCAAAGTTTAGGGTTAACCATAATCACCACGCTTTTCGGACGGATTTATGAATACACTAAAATATGCCTTACTGGTTTTGTAGATCTGTGATCAACAAAATCGTCCATGAGTTTGAGAGAGATGCAGCGTGGTGCTTTTCAATCCGAATTTGTCAGCTGCGACTCATTTGTTAATTGATTGCTCCTTCTGTTCTCATCAGACAATGTATCAGTTCTACGCAGTCGTTTGATTGTAATATGCCCCGTCCACTGATCGACTACTCCACCCACCAGTGCTACCAACATACATCAAAAGCCTACGATATATGAACAGCTCTAATAATGTTCCAAAATCATGACCCATGTTAATATTATGTACATTTGCTCACATTCTTTTAACGAGACTTATTATTGAAGCATCAAGAAAACAAATGACAAATGGTGATCGTGCAGTGGGTTGTAACAACATTTATTTTATTTTATAACTTTTAAGAAAACTTACAGCTAGGCTTATACAATATAGTGTTTGATTATTCTAACATACATGCAAGAAGTATGTATGTTATATTGCTGAAGGCTAATTACAAGTGTCCATGTTTCCAACATGTGTATGTATATTCCAGGTTCACGTCGGCCAGTTTCTCGATGGCGTACCGTCAGGAAGAGAACCTGCACCTGGACACGGACTGCCAGATGAACCCGGTGACGCAGGGCGTGCTGGAGTCCGAGGACTACCTGTACCTGCCGGAGTCCGAGACGGCCGACGGGCTGCGCGGCTCCAAGTTCTGCGGCAGCAGCGCCGACGGACAGATCATCGCTTGTGAGTAGAGCGGCCATGATCAGCGGTCGCGCCTAACTCATTCTACCTCTATAAGATGATCATTGATCAATCTTGAGAGGCATTTCTCCTGCCAATATTTCTCAGGGGGGATCATCAGCGGTCGAACCTAACTCATTCTACCTTTGTAAGATGATCATTGATCAATTATGAAAGGCACTATGTACTCTTGCCAATATTTCTCAAAAAGCCGACAACCGTTGTGTGTGGTAGGTAAACGCGTTGAGTGTACAGTAAAACGGCAAACTATTGTTGGACGCTCTTTCTGTAGGATGACGAACAGATAGACGTTGGATGTTGCTTGCCAAACGTTACGATGTCTGATGTTAATGGTCTACTCATGATTATGTTTTCATGAGTGTATCACAGCAGCCGTTCTCTGGCTGCAGTTTTGATATCCTAACTCGAGCCGTGGCCGTCTCGGTGTAAGAATCGACCTCCATGCTCCAACTCAGACCGTATCGTAAGAGTTGATTAAGAAGAGAAGATAGATAGATTATACTTTATTTCAAAGCCTTATTTAAACATTAAGTCCTTAATTAAACTTATCATAAAGAGAGGTAATGGAATTGGCGGCGGTTCTTTAGAGAACCAAGCGACAAGCTGAAGACAGGGAGCTATGGAGGTAGTTCAATTTCTTTCTATGTATTTTAACACCTCATCATCAGCCAAGTGTGCTGATGGTGGCACAAGCCCCTTGCTGCGAGTATATCTATCTGACTCGTGTCTCCCCCCCCGCAGCGACGCCCCCCGGCCCCCTGTACGTGCACTTCCACAGCGATAACCTGGTGACGGAGGGCGTGTCCGAGGCCGGCTACCGGTTCAACTTCAACGTCCTCAACAACTGCTACCTCCGGAACAGAATGTAAGGACACCCCCCACTCCACCCTACTCTCCTCCCATCATATCTACAGGGTGAATCAAACCTTCTTACTCTAGCTAGACCTCTCAGTGTTCACTCTGTTTCCGGTTGAACCTATCAGGCTAGTAATTGTTTGGGCTTCTTCTAGAACCGAGTTAATTATTGAGTCTCATAGAGAGTAATTGTATGAATCGACTGAAAAAGTACCTTTATAGGTACCTACACTCTACAGTATTTATTATGTAAATTTATATAAATAATTGAGTGTAGGATCAACAAACGATCACAAGCGCAATAACTCAGTTCTAGAATTAATTGAAAGCTCAAGATCATAATAAAAAGTTCCACCTTTTGTTCTAACTTCTGTATCAAATGGTTTGTGGATTTTCTTACTGTATTATTTTTATGAATTGATGGTGCTCTTTATATACACAAGTACCTTCTTATAATAACAATAATAATGATAATGTAACTTATTTATTTGTACCTACCTACTTATCTCACATAAATTGTTATTTTAATTTAACTCATCTAAGTCCTTTTTGTGTGTGTAAACTTAATATGCATGACACTTTTATACAATAACTTTTATCTCTGGTTTCGTATTTTATCCTTGCATTTAGGTTTTGTAGCTATTATTTTAATATTTTTTTTCGATATCCCGAATGTACCTGAATGTACCAACAACTTGCATAAATATTATTAAACCTCTCGCATTCTGTATTGATTTCTTCCACTCTGCACAAGTCTATTGATTATTCATAATCATCCTTATCTAAATTATTTTATTAAATAAATATTATTTTGTTGTTGTTAATAATGTGTTGTTATGTTTTAGCCACTCGTAGTCGTCAGCCATCGGCGCCGGATGAGATAACATAACTCTCCTTATCTCTCTCTCTCACTTTCTTAGCGATGATGTAGCGCATCAGATAAATGCCAATATAATATCGCAGCAATAGGTATAATTGATAGAGATTTGCATTTATTTTGAAATGAAATGTCCTTTTGTGTTTATGTACCTACAGTTAATACCTGTGAGACATTTTATTAATAATGTATTAGGTAGGTAGGTAATGGTACATAAATTAAATTGTAATGATTTTACCGACACTAGCAAATAAGGTTTGAAATGTCGTGCATTTATTAGATTAATTTTATAGTTTATAGTTATTTATTAATATTTCCAGGAGAAATACTCGTATAAAACTTTCCTATATTACGGGCTTTTCTAGTGTTTTTGTATTTATTGTACCTAGGTATGTTTTAAAGCGGGAGAATAAAATCGATGTTAAGTTGGTAATTGAATGTTTTATTTTATCTTATTACCTCTGTCGTGTAGGATAGTAAAATATACATAAAACTAAATAACTACAAAAGACTGTAAGAAATTTTATTTAAGTATAAGGTAATAAGAAATACTCAATAAGGAGGCCAATTTTATGGTCCAAATAATTGCAACATTTGGGCCAATAATATAACGTTGTTGTTGTGAATAAATAAAGAAATAATAAACTACCTACTTGGATTTAAATAAACTATTTAGTATCATTTAGTTTTTTTATAAAAAAAGAACATAAAAAATCGTTCATAGGAACCAGTTCTCTGAATTTACATTTTATACCGTCGAAAAGCAAAACCAGACGCTTCTCAATGAAATGAAGAATAAAATAAATTAAATTAATAAAAGTTTAGGGATGCTCCACCCCCTTCCCCTCTTTTTCGGTAATCGTCTTTCTACACCCTGTATATAGTAAGTATTGAACGAGGAAGAAAAGAAACAAAGATTGGTGATTGGATGTTTTTATTGATTTGGTCTCCTTTCTCAGCATAAATGCAAAATAAATACATTAAGTACAATAAGTGAACCGACGAGGGCCTGTCTACATGTTTTAGAAACTAAAGTAAAATAATGTAGTAGGACTGCAAGTTATGCTAATTATTACTCTAATAAATAATAATTGCAATATGTTTGTGTCGACAGTAAAACTGATCAGATTATAACATTATTTACACCTACTATAAATTACTTAAAGAATAGTTATATATTATTACATTTCCATACAAAACATCACATAAAAATCGTTGATAAAAGCAGTCTTATTATGATACATTTTTACATATTTATCTACAACCTTACAATACCGACTCCAAGACAAAATATTCCTCAATCTAACTACACACCTACACTTGACCGACCATATATTATTTCACTTAAAAGTTAAACATTCTTTAAGAAAATATATAATAATAAATTTTATTTTTGAATAACAAAAATATCAGATCTTAGTTAATGTACCTAATACTCTATAATAAAATGAAATCAGTTAATCAGCTGAACAAATGGACCCTCTTGAAAGACTAGTTATAACTCCAGAAGTTTTACGCTTACTGAACGCGCAGGAGGAGGCCCCTCCGGCTGGGCCCCCTATATAGAGGCCCCCAGGTATAGAGGACCCAGTTAGAGGGGGTCCCGCGACGCGTATGCTATATTCGGCGCATTGGCTGCATTCTGAATACGCGCAAAACCAGTGATCGCTAGATATTGTGTGAGCAAATCACGCTCGACGCCCTGGCTCGCGTGTATCAGCACAGAGGGCACGAGCTGTCTTCCGTCCGTGATCTCCGCTCAGGTCGGAAGCAGAGGCTCCGGAGGCCGCCTGCAGTCTATCGGTAGAAGGGGGGCCCGCGACTCAGTGTGTACGTGGAGAGGGGGATGCCCTTCCCCGCGGGGGGCCCGCCGGGGGGGCCCGCGGTGCCGTACAGGGGCTCCGCGTTCTCGTACTCCACGTCGTAGTAGATTCCCGTCTGGTTCTAAGTTACATAAAGCATTTTATTAGTTTCAATCTCGTTTATCTTGGTGTTAAATTTTCATTCAAAAGAAAACCTAAATAGTTTGAAAACATAGTTTTTAACATTGCCCTTTTGGAACTATGGATGTAGGACGCCCCCTCCAATTTTCTTGAATAAGCTTTACAATTTTTAAACCAAATGAACTTAAATGTATTATTTCAGACTAACATGAATAAGCTCAGAATATTTGAAACAAAGAATGTGTGAGTCAATCTTAGATTTAAGCTCAGCATTTGATAAAGTAGACCATGTTATCTGACTTAAAAAACTGAAATACAGTGGAATAAGGTGAAACAGTTAAACATGTTCCACCCGTACCTTAGTAACCCACTTCAATATGTACAGGTAAGAACAGTTGACAGTAACAAAGAAGTTATTTATAAAATAGTCTTGACTAAAATAACTAGGGGGGTATGGCAGGGGTCAATATTAGGTCCAATCCTATTCATTATGTTAACAAATGACCTCATACATTTCATCTCTACATAGTATAAAACAAAGTCGCTTTTTCTGTCCCTATGTCCCTATATCATTATGTCTCTTTGAATGCTTAAATCTTTAAAACTACGCAACGGATTTTGATGTGGTTTTTTTAATAGGTAGAGTGATTCAAGAGGAAGGTTTTTAGGTATAATAAAACCGTGCGAAGCCGGGGCGGGTCGCTTGTAAATTATAAATTAGCTGATATCAATTTGGTTTTTGTGCTGACTGAATACAAATGCAACTGTTTCATCTTTTTTTTTTCGAATGAACTATATTACTGTTGACCTCAGATTGCCATGACAGCGTTACCGGACTATTGGCGGGCGCTGAGGGCGCCGCACCGGTAAGGTTACGATGGGGCAACACGCACAAGGGCCACCACTTAGTGCGAACCTCGGCTTGGGCTGTTGCCAGATGCTACAAGAGGGCAAGGAGGATTTCGCTTAGGTGCACGAGGCGGAAGCAGGGAATTCTTCGACCCCGCATCCGGCGGGGTCGGTCTTTGGAAGATTGAATAGTGTGCGTTTGCGAATGCGTTGCCGTCACCTCCGGGTTAGCGGCGGTGATTGGGTCACCGGGGTCGCCGAGAACGTGTCTCGGCCTGCGGAGGAGAGAACTCGTGGAAGGATCCTCTATGGAGTATCTCAGTGAGGTTGCAGTGCGTAGTGTACGTACGTGCATGGAGCGCGCGCGCGAGCGAGGCCGCGGCACGAGCAGCTCGTGCGCGTGCGAGGAGGCCTCCGAGGAGGACTCGCTGGCCCCCGCCCCCGCGCCGCCCGCCCCCGCGCCGTATCCTGTCAGACAATGACACACACAGTAATAATGCTGGACACACACACCACACTACACTCAAGTTATGCTAAGCTTGGGTTCTCTCTGAGCACTTGATAATCGTAAAAATAAAATAAAAATTATATTTTTTGGAACAAAGTACAATAGAACATAAAATTGTGATGAAAACGATAATACGCGCAATAGTTATAAAAACTGTGTCGCGAGCATTAACGCCCTCCTCCGAAATAATAAAGATAGGTAGCTAATAGACAGCATAGCTAACAATAATATCCTCGCTGACTTCTCCCTTGCACAATCAAATTAGTATGACTGGAGCTTTCCAATATTATTGTAATGTTGGAAAGTTCCAGTTCCAGAACCTTTAAAATAAGTTAGGGACGAGTTTTGCCTCAGCTCTGAAATAAAAACTAGCTAGCTAAAGGTTTCTTCGTCAATTTTTTTATTTAGCATACATTTCGAAGCGACTGAAATTAAAAATATGAACTTCGTAAAAGTACCCATAATGTATAAAACTTCTTAAACTTCTTTAAGCTTCCAAATACAAATTCTAAAAAATTTAATTGTAAGTTAGTGTTCGCATTGCGTGACGCGCTCAAGTAACGAATTCCTACGGCCTTCCTGCGCGCGCTGTTCAGAAACTAGTGCTATCAAACAATCAATAAGATATACGTAGCCGTGTGTAATGTATATAATAGGTAGTGGGTAGTGTGTACTCACCGTACATGGTGTGATGCGGCGGCGCGCCGCGCGGCGTCGTGCTGAGCGCGCCGTGCAACGTGCCCATCCTGCAACAACGCACCCTGTATATCGACCGTGACTCCACGTGTCCACTGCTGGACCATGCTCCCGAGGGAGTAACCACAAAGTTACCTTCATACCTTGACTTCGGTTGTTTACAACTAGTACGATTCTTTTTCGTTTGCTAATGATAAAGATCCTTTATTTGCAGAAATATGTTTAAAATATATAAGTATGAGATTTTTCAGATGTGTAGGTATCAAATTTTTTTAGTGATTTCTGTGTGCAAATTTTTAGATGGCATGACAACATATTACAGTAGGCAACTGAAATAATAAATTAGTTATATAAAAATGGGATTGTGATTATCCTAATATAAACATAAATTATATTTTTTTTTCTGTTTTATGTATATTACTTTTAAAAAATGCTTAGATTGTAAAATTTAAAAATGTCACCTTAACAACACATGTGCACACAACAAATAATTGAACTATTTGTTGTGTGCACATGTGTTACGTCTCAAGTCAGCTTAGATTTTCTTTGTTTTTTATGTTATTTTATTATTGCTTGTTTTGTGTACCTAATAAACAAAATAAAAATAAAGAGACTCTCGCTAGGAAGTTGGATCAAGGGTCAGATCCAAAAAGCGGTTCTCCTGGATTCGGCGCGTATCGTCAGGAAGTTCCTCTGTCTGCAACCCTAGTCACCGGCTGCTTGAGCCTAGCTTCGCGGCCGGTGATCCACCGTTTTGATATATTTTGTACTGTAGATTAGTTTATAATATTTTTGTATTTTCTATAGTTAAAAATGTATTTTATAACGAGTATTAAAATAAATAAAGTGAAAAAACATAATAAAAATTTAATACATGTTAGTGTGTCTGTAAAGTGTTAGGCTGACCGCACACTTGAGTCAAAACTGTCTTAAGACAGACTATTGCCTTACAAAAGTAATGAAGATGCGCACACTTGAGACAAGACGTCTATTAGACAAAATTGTCTCATAGACTCGACGACAAGTCTGACTTACGACAGTCGGCTTCCCCTTTGCATGTATGCGGGTGCGCACATCAAAGACAAAACAGTCTTGTCTTGTAGTGTTGCCGGCAGTCAAAATGAAAAAGCTCCGACTAAAACTACAAAATGGTCCAATATTGCAAAAGGTCCGTTTTTATAAATTTGTGTAAACAAATGATGTGCCGTAACGGGGATATTAAGTCTTCCTTATTTATTGAACTATAAGTTGCTTTATCTATGATGAACTTCAGGAAACTATGCATTTTTTTTACAGTAGTTAATTACTTCCATCGATAGCTAAATATTATAGGTAATTAGCTAAGTATAGTAGTCAGATGTATACGAATAAGCTTAAATAATGCAGATAATCAACTGAAGTTAAAAAATTTCAAGACATCATTAAATATTTAGATCTAGTTACCTACCTAACTCAATTTAATTTTCCTTCTAAATTTATTAGCACCATTGAATTAATAATAATAAAGTAATAAGCACTTTCTAAAAATATTTCACAAGACTATAGGTACATTATATACTCGTGCATTATGTTCTCTTATGGGAATTCTATTAGTGTTCTATTAGGGGAACAGGCTTAACAATGTGTATTTTCTAATTTTATATACATATATGTGTTCGTATAAAAGCTTTGTAGGTACTCGGAAATGATAAAAAGCATTGAATAAAATATTGTGGCTATTTTAAAGATTTTTTTAGATAGTTGACCTTAATTTTTACTATTTTGGGTTGTAGCTTTTTTTTACAAAGAACACAGCTTTTTATCTCTGACATCATAGCCCATACTATTAAAATCAATATTCACACGAGATCTAGTTAAATGAAGGAGATATCAACTTAGACAGAAGCCTTTCAAAATATTAAAATTTTTGGTATCCATTTGATCCCTTAGGGTAGAATTAGTGGCGATAATTCGCCTAATATGGCATCACTGGACGCAGACGGTGCGCGTTGTAAAACAGTTTTGTCTTAGGTGTGCGCAGTGTGGTAGACAAAACAGTTTTGTTTGTGTCGTAAGTCAGACTTGTCTATGTGAGACAAAACTGACTCAAGACAGTCTTGACTATAGTGAGCGCAGTCGCTTACCTGGGCATGGGCACGGGCGGCAGCGTAGGGTATGCGCCGAACATGGCGGAGGAGGGACGCGTCGCCATCGACTGCTGCTCGCCCTGAGGGACACACGACTGACTCAGTACACACTTACCATCTTATTGTATACACACAGGCGGAGGGAGAGGGAAGACACTTGTTAAGCTAGGTTCATATTGCTGTGTCGGGGTGTGTTGTGGCGCGACAGAACGCCATCGGTCTCATACATTTAGTATGACTAGATTCCCATTAGCGACAGATCGCGCCACACCCCAACACAAGCTACTAATGTGAATCTAGTCATACTATATGTATGAGACCGATAGCGTTCTGTCGCGCCACAACACACCCCGACACAGCATTATGAACCTCGCTTTAGAGTCAAAGCGGTATTACACTACACGTTATTCAGGGACCGGTAGTTAGGGCGATGAAGGAGCAAGGCTTGTCGGGTCCGTCCCTTAGGGACCCTAAATCTTATTACACTACTCTTTGTTAGGGTTAGGGTCCCTGAATAACGTGTGGTGTAATACCGCTTTAAGCTGAGGATTGCACTGCTCCGCGGTCTGCGCTGCGTGACTCGGAACTGTGAATAGATAGCATTTGCACTGAGCCACAGATTAAAGTTTATGAGTAGATAGATAGTGAGATACGTCTCTGGTGAACTAATAGTGTTATCCAGGGGCCGAATTCCACTATTTTCAAAACAAAGGTCTCAATAATGCCATTCAATCAAGATGATTAAAATGACGTTTGTGCATTTGGTACTCCACTATTTTTTGCGCTTGAAGAGACTTTCATAATTGGAATTTCAAATTGGTAGTTACAAAGGTAATTGTGACAGCTATAAAAGAATCTCAAAATGTTTGTGCTAGTAGAATACCAAAAAGAGTTTAACACTGACATTTTGACAAGAATCATTTAAATAGTGAAACGATTTAGTTAGTGGAATTGGGGCCCAGATAGTTTATTGAAATGGTTCGTGCAAGATGAAGTGTGGGGAGAGGCCGCTGCCTGATCGCTCGCCGGCGGCGCGTCATGCGTAAAGAAGCACTAAGTGAATGAGTGTAAGTGCAAGAGTCAGTGAGTGAGTAGTTACCGCGTAGTGCGAGGCCACCATGGCCTCCGCGATCTGCGCCCAGCGCATGCGCTCCTCCAGCGTCACCTGCAACGAACAGACAGACAATGCACCCGCTGTATGTAGACACAGACATCTGTATGTACACACAACACACAGACAGACAATGCACGACCTGTATGTGCACTCGTAACAGAAGCTGCACGGGTTACATACACATGCGATAACAAACGACTGTTGGCGTTGCACGTTCGGTAAAGGGATTGGCCACCGCATGAAGCCCTTTGTCTGGTCGGCTCCCTGAGTCGATTCTGAAGGGTGGGTTGCAGGGGTCGATTGTTACGATGCAACAATTTCGAAAAGTTCTTACATAAGGAATAGAGGTTGGGGGTTCCATTTCCACCTCGGGTCAAATGTACTATCTGCAGAGATTGGTTCCGGGTCTTTTTTATGTAAGTTTAGTTAAATATATTAATCTACGTAGAAGTTCAAGCATGTATGTAATGTTGTGAGTTTACCACTCTTCTACAACTTGTAACGCGTTTGTTTGTTTGTAATATGAGACAGAGAAGCTGGCGGCGGGCTGTTGACAGCGACTACAGCTCTAGATAAGTAGATAGTTAGTAGTAGTGGTAGTGGTGTTACCTGGTAGGGCGGGTGTCCCACGGGCGGAGTCTTGACGGCCGCGCCCGCGTACTTGAAGACGGGCGAGCCCGCGCCGCCCGCGCGCGACCAGCGCCGGCTGCAACACAACACACACATCATGACAACCAACAACACTGGTGAGTGTTAGAAGCAGTAGGAGTGAGTGTCGGCGCGTACCTCCAGGAGAGCAGCGCGGCCAGCGTGAGCGCGATGACGGCGGCGGCGGCGAGGCTCGCGCCCAGCGCCGCGCCCACCACCGACCCGTCCACGTCGCAGCGCGCGCCGTAGTACCCGCCCGCGCATCTGTACACACACACGGACACTCAAGCGAGGTTCATACTGCTGTGTCGGGGTGTGTTGTGGCGCGACGGAACCCTGTCGGTCTTATACATTTAGTATCACTAGATTCACATTGGCGACAGATCGCGCCACACCCCAACAGAAGCTACTAATGTGAATCTAGTCATACTAAATGTATGAGACCGATAGCGTTCTGTCGCGCCAAACACACCCCAACATAGCAATATGAACCTAGCTTCAGGCACCGCTCTCAGCCAGGGGCACGGGAGCGACGCACTGTAGCAGAGGCTAATCAACGGGATCCTCTTTACATAGTGTACTGTCACGTGTTGAAAGCGGATTTATTTCAAAACAGCCAACACTTTGCCTTTGGCCTTCATAGATATTAAAGGAGCATTTGACAAGACCAGATTCACCAGCATATACAGTTCCCTCACTTGATATGGTGTTGCGCCGACTTTAGCTGAGTGGATAAACAACATGCTCAAAAACAGAGTAATACAAGTCACCATCAACAAAACAACAAGAGGTGTAGTTGCCAGGGGCTGCCCCCAGGGTGGAGTCTTGTCGCCCCTACTATGGAACATAGTTGTTGACGAGCGCAGGCTGAACGGCCACGGACCAGTCACGGTGGGATTTGCGGATGACCTTGCGATCTTGGCGACCGGATGCTTCGAGAATACACTATGTGACCTAATGACTCGCCTTTACAATCATTGAATCATGGTGCAACGACCATGAACTCACAGTTAATCCAACAAAAACGGAACTAATAATGTTCACTAACAAGCGACATCTAGGGAACTTGAGTGAACAAAGTTATTTAACACAGTCTACAGTATGGGTCTCTGGGGCCTAGACACAGCTGTGTGAGGATCAAAAAGATGGATCGGAAACCCGAGAAGTCAGAATATGCACAGATGGCTCCAAGACCAAAACAGGGACCGGAGCCGGGGTTCACTCTATGGACCTCAACATTCGCATATCAATAACGTTAGGAGAACACAGCGCCATATTCCAATGTGAATGTGTAGCAATAACCCGGGCAGCTACAGCTATACAGAGTAGAGAGATCAACGACCAAGGCATACGTATCCTCTCTGGCAGCGCTGCCATACTCTGAGCCCTGGAAAGCAACAGCTGTAACTTTAAGCTCGTATCCGAATGTCACTTGGCACTGGAAAGGATATCCCTGAGAACAGGACCATCCTTCAGTGGATCAAGGGACATAGCGGATCCCTAGGAAATGATACTGCTGATGAATTGGCAAGGAGAGGATCGGAAATGACCACACCATTGCCTTTCCTACCTCTACCATTCTCCTAACTGCAGACATGGATCATGGATGGATGTTTTTTTTTTCGTATTTTTATGGATCAGGCTCAGAAATAGAGAGATGCATAATGAACGCCTGCTTGATTGCAGACAAGCCAGAGCGGCGATTCCATAATTCGGTGATATTATCACCAAAGCTAACAAAGCACTCACTAAATCTTAAATGTACGGACATGCCTTTCCTGGTGGCAACTCTAACAGGACACTGCCTGTTATATAAACACCTATACACCATCGGAGCGACAGACAGTTCTCTCTGCAAAAGATGTCTCAGCGACGACGAACGACGCTGTCCACGTAATGCGAGGGAGAAACAGCACAACGAACAGAAATCCTCAACTTCGCGAAGCCTGCGAAGATCCTAGGGAAATTCTGCGCTTCTGGATGGAATTAGGCTGGCTACGCTAGCAAAATACACGCATGATGGAGCGAACAGAGTTCAAATGCGGAAACAAGAGTTCTTTTACCAATACTGTTAGAGGTATCGGGATAGAAAGGATAACTCCAACAACGGCGTGTAGATCGCAACTGGTTTATTGATTAGGTTTAGTTAACATGAAGACAAAATACGGAACATGAAACGCACGTAAAACGATAAACATCACACATTACACGTACGGCATTACTAAGCTAAAAAAAGGAATTAATTGAACTAGCTTCCGCACGTAACTTCGCTCTGAATAACATTGTACTTTGTACATCTTGGCCACTAGAAAAGGAGACAATATAATGTTTTAAATTAGGATTTCGTTCAAACAAGAATCTAGACACAACTAAGATTCTTCCCGACAACCAACACTACATTGTACTTCTACGAATACAATAAGGGATCGGCACGGCGACAGATACTCACTGGCACGTGGGCTGTCCGTCCCGGTAGCGGCATGTGCCGCGGCCGCTGCAGGCGGAGGCGGGACACGAGCGGCACGCGCGCCCCGCCTCCGCGCCGCCCGCAGCGTCCAGCGTGCCCTCCGGACACGCGCATCTGGAATTGATCGTTGAAGTTAAATAGGTATAAAAGACTGTTTGTACGCCCAAGAGGCACAATCCAGAGATCTAAAATAAGTCCTATAGACAGACTGTAAAACTACCTGACTCACAAACAACAAATAAATGAAATGAACATACACCAACCACTCTCATAGTCTCACATTGGTGACTCACAGTCACCAATGTAACGAATGCACCCGGGGAGTATTGTGCTTTCTCGTCAGTGATTGCCCCTCGGCCTTCATCCACCCTGTCCACTGTTGTCATGGTTTCCTCACCAAAGAAATCTATCCAGTTTGTCAGTTTGTGATTTTGCCAGAAATCCTCAATCCTCAAGCAGGTTCCTTGTTCTGTTCTTTCTTTGTAAAGATAATAAAAGATTTAAGAAAATAATGTAAAATAGAGTTTAGAAGAGAGCGAGTGATGTACCTGAATCCTCCCCAGGTGTTGGTGCAGGCGGCGAGCGGGTGGCAGTCGTTGAGGTCGGCGGCGGCGCACTCGTCCACATCTGGAACAGAGGGCACGGTGAGAGGGGGTTGGGGTGCTGGGGGCTCGGGGGGGCCGGGGGGCTGCGGGGGCGATGGGTCTCACCGGTGAGCGGCAGCACGGCGCCGTGCGGGGAGTCCACGTAGAGCGCGGAGGAGCCCACGTTGTTGGCGCGGCGCCGCAGCACGCCCAGCAGCTGTCTCTGCAGCTCCGCGCCCGCGCCGGGGGACAGGCCGCGGGGAGGGGGGGGTGTCTCACCGGTGAGCGGCAGCACGGCGCCGTGCGGGGAGTCCACGTAGAGCGCGGAGGAGCCCACGTTGTTGGCGCGGCGCCGCAGCACGCCCAGCAGCTGTCTCTGCAGCTCCGCGCCCGCGCCGGGGGACAGGCTGCGGGGAGGGGGGGGTGTCTCACCGGTGAGCGGCAGCACGGCGCCGTGCGGGGAGTCCACGTAGAGCGCGGAGGAGCCCACGTTGTTGGCGCGGCGCCGCAGCACGCCCAGCAGCTGTCTCTGCAGCTCCGCGCCCGCGCCGGGGGACAGGCTGCGGGGAGGGGGGGGTGTCTCACCGGTGAGCGGCAGCACGGCGCCGTGCGGGGAGTCCACGTAGAGCGCGGAGGAGCCCACGTTGTTGGCGCGGCGCCGCAGCACGCCCAGCAGCTGTCTCTGCAGCTCCGCGCCCGCGCCGGGGGACAGGCTGCGGGGAGGGGGGGGTGTCTCACCGGTGAGCGGCAGCACGGCGCCGTGCGGGGAGTCCACGTAGAGCGCGGAGGAGCCCACGTTGTTGGCGCGGCGCCGCAGCACGCCCAGCAGCTGTCTCTGCAGCTCCGCGCCCGCGCCGGGGGACAGGCTGCGGGGAGGGGGGGGTGTCTCACCGGTGAGCGGCAGCACGGCGCCGTGCGGGGAGTCCACGTAGAGCGCGGAGGAGCCCACGTTGTTGGCGCGGCGCCGCAGCACGCCCAGCAGCTGTCTCTGCAGCTCCGCGCCCGCGCCGGGGGACAGGCTGCGGGGAGGGGGGGGTGTCTCACCGGTGAGCGGCAGCACGGCGCCGTGCGGGGAGTCCACGTAGAGCGCGGAGGAGCCCACGTTGTTGGCGCGGCGCCGCAGCACGCCCAGCAGCTGTCTCTGCAGCTCCGCGCCCGCGCCGGGGGACAGGCTGCGGGGAGGGGGGGGTGTCTCACCGGTGAGCGGCAGCACGGCGCCGTGCGGGGAGTCCACGTAGAGCGCGGAGGAGCCCACGTTGTTGGCGCGGCGCCGCAGCACGCCCAGCAGCTGTCTCTGCAGCTCCGCGCCCGCGCCGGGGGACAGCGTCTCCGCCGTCTCCTGCAGCTGCACACCAACACCCACGTCACTCACTCATCACTCATCATTAACTGCACAGTCATATTTCCCTCCCAAGAGAAATAGGAACATCTTCAAAATCTAGGAGGATGTTCTCTGGTGAGTGTTGTGTTGTGACTCACCAGGACGGTGGCGTTAAGGAAGACGGCGCGCTGGTCGGCGCCGCGCGCCAGGCCGCTCACGGAGCTGGACACGAAGTCGTCGGAGAACGGAGTCATCGAGAAGGCGGACTCCACCTGCGACCGAATAGACCGTCACTCACGGGGGGAACAACGGACTAAAGGTGGATGGATTGTGTCATAGAGGAGATGGTTACCAAAGGTGTGAATAGAAAGCTGACCGACAATGGAAGAGAGTGAAAAGAAAGTACATGATGTGTCGACACGAGCGAGGGATAAGATGCGGGAGAAGAAGGTGAGGTGGATGAATGTAGAGATATGGACAAGGTGGATGGATTGTGGGAAAGAGGAGATGGTTCAGAAAGGTGAGAATACAAAAGTGACTGACAATGGAAGAGAGTGAAAAGAAAATGTATGTTGTGCCGACCCCACTTAGCCAGGGATAAGGTCTTGAAGAAGAAGTCAGGTGGATGAATGCGAAGGGATTAAAGGAGGAGGAAGACCGAAGAAAAAGTGGATGTGAAAGAGGAGATGGTTAAGAAAGGTGTGAATACAAAGATGACTGATAATGGAACAGAGTGAAAAGAAAGTACATGATGTGTCGACACGAGCGAGGTATAAGGTGCGGAAGAAAGTCAGGTGGATGAATGTAGAGATCAGGGTGACCATTTGTGGCAGATTTCTGCCATTTGGGCAGATTTGGCTCCCAAATTTTGACTCTGGCAGAAAGTGCTGACGAATTAAAAATGTGGCAGATTCTGGCAGATTTTAAAGATCCTAGAAAAACTGTGAAAAACACCAGTTTAACTAAACCTTATCTTCAATACTAGAAGTATGAACAAACTGTCAAGTCACGCTAATGACTCCATATAGTTTCCAAATCTTCATCACTCATCATCAGCCAATGTATAAACTTCTACAATAAGGTCCCCGACACTATCCAAAGGGTAAGCTTTGGATAGTCGCATAAATTCAAAACTATTGTAATTATTCCTACTGATTAAAGTGTTTTGAAATTTTAAATTTAAATCTCATTGAAATACCTCGATAAAACGTATTTATAATTCCCGCCCCCATAAAAGCAAATCATGATGGTATATTTTGGCATTTTCTGATCTGAGACGAGTTCGGCAAATTTTGGCAGGTTTTTTGCCAGAATCTGGCAGATTCGCCATTTTTAAAACGGTCACCCTGGTAGAGATATGGACAATGTGCCAACAACTGACTGTCAATAGATTCAAGAACGAGAAGAGGTGACAGAAGAGAGGTGTGTTGAGAAAGTGCGAGAGTGAGGAGACAGTACTGACCGCGCGTTCGGCCTCGAAGCTGAGCTGAAGGTAGGGCTCCGAGTCCTTGTCGGCCAGCGTCGCGTCCCACGCCACCTGCGGGGACATGTACAGAGCTGTGGGTTACTACTGGTTATAGCTAAGTTTTGAACAACTTGAGAACTGCCTGTGTATCACACGCACGGCGAGATGTCGCTCACGTGAGTATGTAGGTACCTTCCTGTCGTAGAGCCTGTCGACCCGGAGCGCGAGCTGCAAGGCGACGACGCGGCGGCAGGGCGCGGCCGCGCGGCGCCGGCGCGCGTAGCCGCAGCGGCACATGCCGAGATGTCGCTCACGTGAGTATGTAGGTACCTTCCTGTCGTAGAGCCTGTCGACCCGGAGCGCGAGCTGCAAGGCGACGACGCGGCGGCAGGGCGCGGCCGCGCGGCGCCGGCGCGCGTAGCCGCAGCGGCACATGCCGAGATGTCGCTCACGTGAGTATGTAGGTACCTTCCTGTCGTAGAGCCTGTCGACCCGGAGCGCGAGCTGCAAGGCGACGACGCGGCGGCAGGGCGCGGCCGCGCGGCGCCGGCGCGCGTAGCCGCAGCGGCACATGCCGAGATGTCGCTCACGTGAGTATGTAGGTACCTTCCTGTCGTAGAGCCTGTCGACCCGGAGCGCGAGCTGCAAGGCGACGACGCGGCGGCAGGGCGCGGCCGCGCGGCGCCGGCGCGCGTAGCCGCAGCGGCACATGCCGAGATGTCGCTCACGTGAGTATGTAGGTACCTTCCTGTCGTAGAGCCTGTCGACCCGGAGCGCGAGCTGCAAGGCGACGACGCGGCGGCAGGGCGCGGCCGCGCGGCGCCGGCGCGCGTAGCCGCAGCGGCACATGCCGAGATGTCGCTCACGTGAGTATGTAGGTACCTTCCTGTCGTAGAGCCTGTCGACCCGGAGCGCGAGCTGCAAGGCGACGACGCGGCGGCAGGGCGCGGCCGCGCGGCGCCGGCGCGCGTAGCCGCAGCGGCACATGCCGAGATGTCGCTCACGTGAGTATGTAGGTACCTTCCTGTCGTAGAGCCTGTCGACCCGGAGCGCGAGCTGCAAGGCGACGACGCGGCGGCAGGGCGCGGCCGCGCGGCGCCGGCGCGCGTAGCCGCAGCGGCACATGCCGAGATGTCGCTCACGTGAGTATGTAGGTACCTTCCTGTCGTAGAGCCTGTCGACCCGGAGCGCGAGCTGCAAGGCGACGACGCGGCGGCAGGGCGCGGCCGCGCGGCGCCGGCGCGCGTAGCCGCAGCGGCACATGCCGAGATGTCGCTCACGTGAGTATGTAGGTACCTTCCTGTCGTAGAGCCTGTCGACCCGGAGCGCGAGCTGCAAGGCGACGACGCGGCGGCAGGGCGCGGCCGCGCGGCGCCGGCGCGCGTAGCCGCAGCGGCACATGCCGAGATGTCGCTCACGTGAGTATGTAGGTACCTTCCTGTCGTAGAGCCTGTCGACCCGGAGCGCGAGCTGCAAGGCGACGACGCGGCGGCAGGGCGCGGCCGCGCGGCGCCGGCGCGCGTAGCCGCAGCGGCACATGCCGAGATGTCGCTCACGTGAGTATGTAGGTACCTTCCTGTCGTAGAGCCTGTCGACCCGGAGCGCGAGCTGCAAGGCGACGACGCGGCGGCAGGGCGCGGCCGCGCGGCGCCGGCGCGCGTAGCCGCAGCGGCACATGCCGAGATGTCGCTCACGTGAGTATGTAGGTACCTTCCTGTCGTAGAGCCTGTCGACCCGGAGCGCGAGCTGCAAGGCGACGACGCGGCGGCAGGGCGCGGCCGCGCGGCGCCGGCGCGCGTAGCCGCAGCGGCACATGCCGAGATGTCGCTCACGTGAGTATGTAGGTACCTTCCTGTCGTAGAGCCTGTCGACCCGGAGCGCGAGCTGCAAGGCGACGACGCGGCGGCAGGGCGCGGCCGCGCGGCGCCGGCGCGCGTAGCCGCAGCGGCACATGCCGAGATGTCGCTCACGTGAGTATGTAGGTACCTTCCTGTCGTAGAGCCTGTCGACCCGGAGCGCGAGCTGCAAGGCGACGACGCGGCGGCAGGGCGCGGCCGCGCGGCGCCGGCGCGCGTAGCCGCAGCGGCACATGCACGACGAGATGCCTGCGGACACACCGCATACACTCACACACTGTGCACACTACGCACTCTGTCCTCTACACTCTGAGAGCTTGAGTGTACGGGATAAAATGCGGAGGATTTATAGTTTTGAGTAACAAGATGTGTAGTCTGATACACTTGCGCGAAGAACATTTGCGCGGAAATACACTTCGTTGCACATACTATGAGTTTCGAAGCTACAAGGAACTAGCGCGAAGAACATTTGCGCGGAAATACACTTCGTTGCACATACTATGAGTTTCGAAGCTACAAGGAACTATAAAGTGCAGTTAGAAAAGGGGAGTCACGTGGAATGACGTGGATGTCTTTTATTTGCTACGGCGCCACGTAGCACCATAGCACGAAGTGCTACGAAGGTCGACGTCAAAATATGTTTCTACTCAGGGGTAAGAATCAGCCAGTTCATTTAAAATAAAGGGCAAAAGCTTCATCATTAATCATACTGAAAAGCTTACTCTTCAGGTTTTGGTAGTTTCAAAGCTGCGAGGAATTATAGTATGTTTATAGAAATGTGGGTCTCGTTCATGTCTTTTGCATGCTACGCGGTGCCGTCGTAGCACCGTAGCACGAGCTACGAAGGTCTACGTTAAATTATGTTTCTCGTTATGGGTAAAAAGAGAAAGGGGTATGGGAGAGTAATATATTTTAGATCAAAGAGGGCAAAATTATCTTCGTACTAGCGAAATCCGCAACTCTCTACGAAGTCTATAATATCGAGAGATATTAAGAGTTTTGTGATTTTTCGCGCAAGTGTCTGCTCGCGCAAATGTCCTGATACCCACAAGAATGGCACATTTCATCGGTACCCTAGGATTTTTTTACGTTACAGTATTTTCCATGACCTTACGAAGTGTAGCGGGCTAAGCCTTGAATTCTTCCGCAGTTTGTGGCTTATTAAAAACTTCAGACTTTTAAAACGCCACAATAAAAATCCGTTAGGTTAAAAGAACCGCTCTCGGTGGCCGGTCACAAGAGGCGGCGAATCAATGTCCGCGGTGAGGTGGCTTGAGGCCCGCACGTTTATTGAATTGTCTTGTACTCTTTCTCTCTTTGCATAACCACTGTTATCAGAGAGCCGGTGGAAGGAGTATATGTATTAGAAGTAGCTCTCTTTGTTGAAAACAATCCCCATCTGTTCCTCCGGCTATCGGATTTTGTAAGACGAAACAGACGAGATAATACTAGGCTAAGAACACACCCTGTAAAAACAACACTAATGCAGAAAAGTATCGTTGGTGTTGCTTCTAAAATCTATAATCAATAATCAATATCTTTATTTCTTTAGGCTTACAAAATAAGCACTTAGACAAGTCAAATTTAATTCGCCTCAATTTTTTTTATAATAAATTTTATAATAAATTACCTAGACAATTTAGAGACATGAATTTACAAATGTTTAAATTAAATCTTAAAAAGAAATTAATTACAAAATGTTATTATAGTCTTGACGAATTTTTTAATGATGAATTATAATAATTAGCTGTTAAGTTTCTGCATGATTAGACTATGTGCATGCCATCTCTCCACCTAATTTGCATACCTTTGTCGGTCAAGCATGTTGTTTCACACAATATATATTGTACATCTTTTTTTTACACATGTTTTTTGCAAATAAATATCTTTGAATCTTTGAAGGCGAGCCACGTGAAGAGACGTTTTACTATCGGCGGCTCACTTTACAACGTTTTGAATGTACCTATAGCTGCGCTGCACACTAAACAGTACGTTTTTGTACCGTGTACTCTGTCACGCCATGTTGAAACTTCTCAAAAACGTACGTTTCAAACGGCGGTTTCGTACGGTGTCAAAGTGTCTGGGGTTGCGTGATGCTCAGTTTGTGTGTCATGCTTTACGAGTGCGGGGTGGTGATGTGTTGTGTGTGTGTGGTGTGTTGTGTGTGTGTGGTGTGTTGTGTGCGTGTGGTGTGTTGTATGTGTGTGTGTGTGTGTGTGATAGTTACCGGCCTCGGTGCGACAGCGCTCGTGCTGCGATCGGTCGCACGTGGAGTCGTCCCCAACGATGCACGTGTCAATCCTGAAACAAACAATCTACCTCAATGTGTGTGTGCACCACACACTGTTACACTCGTGCCCTCCGCTAAACGTGCCCTCCTCTCCAAGGGTCCACCGTTCTCATCTCGCTTCACACGCGATGCTTTATACATACAGCATCCACCTGTCTCGATCCAGTCAATCACTAGGAACACGTTTAAAGGCTATAAGTTCTGTAGTATTTGACAGGACCTAAGGTGTCGCGGTGGTTCTTAGTTCGATTAAGAACCACCGAAAAGGAACCTCATTAATTGTTTTGCATGTAATGTGAGTTGAGTATCAAACTGTAGGTCTGTTTGTGACCTAATAGTAAGTGAGCTATAGTCACTGCACGTAACTGACCTGACGGTGGGCTGCGGTCTCCTGTAGGGCGGGTGGGGGCCCCCCTGCGCGTGGGGCCCCTGTGCGTGGGGGCGGGGCGGGGGGCCCGCGGGAGCGGCCGGCGGGGGGCTCGCTGGAACACAAGGTCACAAAGTCAAACGAATGCCCGGGGTTAACTAACTAACTAACTCTCATTGAAAGTTTGTTTTGGAACATTCAGATTCATGAAGAAGCTCTTTAAACTAAGCAGCTAAGCTAAGCTAAGCTTGGAGCGCGGTGTCATCGCTCCAGTGGTCAGCTCCATATGCCGGGGAATGCCACGTGATGATGAGGAAAAATGAAAAATGTATTCATTACAGCAAGACAAAGTAAATAATTACATAGGTTGCACATTCTTAGGTAACTAAGTTTACTGTGTAAGTTAGGACTGTGTTCCACCTGCTCGTTGCTACTCGTAACGCTGGACAAGCGGTCATCAAGCACTGTGAGGTACAGCCTACTGATACCACTACTGAGTGGATCGCATGTGTTGCTGCGGGAGAGGCCGCGCCGCGGGCGGGCGCTACTCCTCAATAATTGAACACCTAAGTCGGTTGTTTTTGTAAATTCAAAAACCCTACCAGTTCATTCTTTATTAACAGATGAGAGAACATTGTAATCAATAAATAAAAGCAAATAACAAATATGTAAAATATACAATTGAGGTGTTTGCAGAGTGTTGCGTGTACAGAGTAGAGGTAGGTTCAGTGATGCACATCAACAGCAGTGACAGGAGGGCCCCCCGGCTGCACTGCCGGGGGCCCCGTGTGAGTGCGTGTGTATAGACAACTTGCCTGTGTGTGAGTGCGTGGGCGCGACGCGCGGCGGCGGCGCGGCGGTGGCTGTGGCATGCTCGAACAGGTTGAGGTAGGTTCGCTTCCCGTCGATGGACACGAACCCCGCGCCCCCGCCCACCCCCGCCGTCACTATCACTCCCTCCGCCTCCAGGGAGGGCACGCTCACTCGTTCTATGTCCACTGCAAACATTTGCAAATACATATTTACAGATATTATTACGTTGCTGATGTTTCATACATTTAACCAAAAATAAAAGAGACGCAATGTCTAAATTCAACACTCTGTGATACATATCAGCCACAGACTGCTCGTCAAATATCAAGTTAATAAATGAAATAATAGAGATTAGAAATAGGAATGAAATGTAGTGAGTAACCTGTGGGCGCCTTCCCCCCGGGCCCCTGGATGGCGGAGACGGTGACGTCGAAGATCTCCCCGTAGTTGTGGGGGGGCCGCGGCGCGAGCGCGGGGGCCCGCGCGGGGGGCCGGCCCCCGTGCGGCTTGAACTCGGGGTCGTCCAGCACGAGGCCAGGCCGCGGCCGGTACGCCTCGTACGGGATGCCGCCGGGCGGAGCTGACACATTTACACATATTTCACGTTTACTTACTATGTATGTACATTGTACCTACCAACGTTGATAATGGACATTATGCAAGTCAACGACTTATTCAAGTGAAAACACACAAACACGCAAATATTGTTAAATCATTAATTTCCTCATGGCACTTTGAAATTGAATTTTATTTAAGAATTAAAAATAAATATAACATACACATAATATCTACCCTCCCTGTTAGTATTGAGACAATTGAAATTAGTAAACTTACAGGGCGATGGTGTTGAGTGGAGTGGAGTGACGGACGCGGCTAGACCGAGGTCGGTGGGGGTCGTGTGGGGGGCGCTGGGAGGGGGGAGGGGGTCCGTGGGCCCCACGTGCGTTGGCTGCAGCGAGCCCTCCACGAGGGACGGCTGCAGCCCGCTCTCCTCCGGTACTGACGTCCCCGCGGATTGGTTCACTGCTTGCAGTTTGTCCTCGTCTAACTCGGGTGGTTTTACTGCTGTGACTGCAGCATCCGTCTCGTTCGCGGGAGATGTGTCCGGCGCAGGCTCGGCGCTGACGACCGGCTCTGGCTTGTTAGTGGTCGGCTCTGACTTCGGAGCTTGCGTCGTCTTCTCCACTTTGTCTTTCGGCTTCTCCTTTTCGATGACGGGGGTCTCTTTCTTTTTCTCTATTTTTACAGGTTTTTCAGTTTTGTGTTTTTCTGTTGTAGTGGTGGTAGTGGTAGTGGTGGTCTCGGTGGTGGTGGTTCTCTCTGTGGTGGTGGTAGTGTCGGCGGCGGGCTCCGCGGTGGTCTCCTCGGGGGCCGCGTCCGTGGCGGGCTCCGGCTCGGGCTTGAAGGAGAGCTCGTCGCGGAGCCCGTTCTCGGAGTGGAGCGTCTCGTTCTCGCTGGGGGCCGCCTCGCCCGCGCCCGCGGCCTCGCTCGCCTCGGGGATGTCGTAGGGGACGATCTGAGGCTTGTACATGGGGATGGCCGGGCGGCGCGTGGGGCGCGGGGGCCGCGGGCGCTGCCAGGGGGGCAGGGGGCGGTGCAGGGGGCGCGCGGCCCCCAGCGGGGGGACCATCTGCTCCGGCAGCGGCACCAGCACGGGGGGCCGGTCGAACGGGTAGGGCGGAGGAGTCTTGGTGGGCACGAAGGAGTGGCTCTCGAGGTCTATCGGCACGTCGGAGATCCTCGGGGGCCCGCGGTTGTTGATCCGCGTCGCCAGGGGCCGCCCGGGCCTCAGCAGCTGCGTGTTCGCTTGGACGTTGACGTTCCCGTTCAACAGTTTGACGATCCCTGTGATGATGTTCTGTATCTCTGTGTTCTGTCGCGGCGCGTCAGGCGCGCGGGTCGCATAGGTCGGTCGCACTGCAGACGGGCTGAGGCGGGCCCCCGCGGCCAGTGCGCGGCCGCGCGGGGCCCGCGGCCCTTCCCCCGCCCACGTGAAGTCGAGCCGGTCCCCCGAGGCGTCAGGCGGCCCCTCGAAGGCGCTCGTTTTGCTCGGGTGTATGTCGTAGTACTTCCTCTTGTGATGTAACAGGTCGTCCACTTCGTTGAGCGCGTGCGTCCGGATGGAGCGCGACCCTCTCAGTCCCTCGCGCGGCTCGGCCGACCTCAGCACCATGTAGTCGTCTCCCTCCCCCTCGGGCTGTGGCTCGTACCCCGCGGCTGTGTCCCCCGGAGCGACAGAGCTGTCGAGCCGGTGGTGCGGGGGCTCCCCGTGGAAGAGGGCGCTGGGCTCGAGGCTGAAGGAGAGGTCCCCCGGGGGGGCGGGGGCCGCGCGGGGGCCGGGGGGCGCGGCCGCAGAGCGCGGGGACTGCTGGGATATGCTGTAGGCCTCATAGTCACCTGGAATACGAGAGGCGGGGTTACATCATCATTATTTTGATAACTATGTACCTATAGGTAGTATTAAATTTGACTTGTCTGAGTGCTTATTTTGTAAGCCTAAAGAAATAAAGATTTTGATTTCTGATTTCTGATTTCTGATCACTACATAGTATAAACAAGTCGCTTTCTCTGTCCCTATATCCCTATGTATGCTTAAATCTTCAAAAAACAAAAAAATACTCAACAAAAAAGAGCTTTTGCTGGAACCCAAGGACCGAGGGGTCGTCACCGCTCGAGTTGAAGCCGGGGTAAAGAGGCCCAGCCTCGAGGCCCCCCTCCGTGCCCCCACAAAGGGCCGGAATGAAATTCAGAGGGCTTAAATCTTTAAAACTACGGTTTTTGTAATAGATAGAGTGATTCAAGAGGAAGGTTTACACGTATAATAAAAGCGTGCGAAGCCGGGGCGGGTCGCTAGTGGAAGATAAATGTTGATATGTCTATTGTGCGGTCGGGGGATGTCGTCAAATGCTGGTGCTTTCAAACTATACGAGCATCTGCCAGCAGCTTCGCACGGGTATTTCTATGGAATTTTTCAAAGATTTCTTAATTTGTATTGAATGATATCATGTCAAAATAGAATGGTACCGTTATGTTATCTGTGTAGGTGACATCATCCTATAAGAATCAATAACGGATGTGTTTTAAATGAATTGAAGAAAGGGGACATTACATTCTTATTTGATATCTTGTTTTGGATGGCTAAAGTGTACTGAATATATAATAAATAGTGACGCGTGACCCGAGAGCTGGTGAATATCTGGCTCAGCGCATCCGCATTGCCATACAGCGTGGTAATGCAGCCAGTGTCTTGGGGACGCTTCCGACTGGTATTGACATGGATCAATTGAACTACCTTTAGACTGTTTGCAACCGTCTGCAGTTAGTTAGGTTTCAATTGTAAATACTAGTTGTAATTTTTCTATTCCTTTGCTTGTAATTTTCGTTGTTAATAAAGTTTGATAAATTGTTATATCTAATATAATAGTAGTTTAAAGTATAGTACACTAGTTAAGTTTACTTGTTTAGATTTTACTTGATTCATTTTTAAAGGCACAGAACATTGATTACCCATATGCGGAAACTGTTAGGCTTAAGTTACCCATAACTTTCAACTATATTTGTTGAATAAGCTGTTTTTTTCCAAATAAATAAAATTAAATTAAATACATGAACATCTTAAATGGCGGACACAGAGCGCTGAACCCACTGGTTTGGTACTTGGGTACAGCCTCCTACGTACTTCAAGTACCTACTGACTACTGACTTCAATGACTTAGATTTATATTCACATCTTAACTTTCGCCTTTTTCACATTCACTAATGTTGTAAGTATATTACTCCGTAGGTGCCTATATTTATTATATTATCGTTATTATTGTAAGAAGGCACTGTGATGTGTTTGTGTTGCCAAATGACATTATTTAGTTGTGACATAACAATAAACAATGCGTGACGTGACGTGGCGTGACGCGCGGGGGACAGGAGACTTTCTCTCCGGGCCGCGAGGAAACTTCTCAATGAGTACGGTTTGGTAAGACATTTCATATATTATTATGCTCTGCGGGTAAGACTCAATAACACGTCTTGAAGCCACCGCTGGCGCTAGGCAGGTGATGAGGAATCACCTTGCATTCAACTCCTACTAAACTCATACAAACTTGAGCTTTGTTTCATATGATATCAGAGCGATGCGATTTTCCCAGTCAATTTACACTAATGGGCTAATTTAGATATTTTTGAGTATTTGTTGCTTCGATCCTGCTCGCTTCTAAATTTATTTCTTTATTTAGTAACTAATACGATTAATTAACCAATTACATTAGTTTACAGAAATTGAAGATTAATAATTATTTACATTTATATCCACAAAATTAAAATTAATATAAGAAAAATGGTATAGACCTTTATTAACAACGAAAATTACAAGCAAAGGAATAGAAAAATTACAACTAGTATTTACAATTGAAACCATTGAGCTAACTGCAGACGGTTGCAAACAGTCTAAAGGTAGCTCAATTGATCCATGTCAATACCAGTCGGAAGCGTCCCCAAGACACTGGCTGCATTACCACGCTGTATGGCAATGCTGATGCGCTGATAAGAAAAATAGAATACATTGTGATAATTAATAAGATTTTCATAATATTTCAATAAAAATAATAATACAATTTAGAATAATTTCAAAATCAAGCAACCAACCTTTCATTCATCACTCTCGCAAAACCTCAAACTTTGATGCAATATAAACAGAAAGACGGTTCATTGTGTAAACCTAGGTGTCTGTAACAGATGTTCAATCTTTCCGTAAATTCAAAGTTCATAGCCTTGCTGCGGCTTCAACCTCGGCCGGCTCCTACTGACGCAGTCTGGCTAACTTTACCAAATATATGGACTCCTGGTTCCTAACATTATTTGCCTAAGTTTGTTGGGGACGGTGATTCTCCATAGACGCGAGTGTAAGTTAAAGCCGATGCTTATTACTGCTTACATCGGCGATGTATGAGTAGGTATCTACTGGTATCGCGGCCGTTATTCTCGGTACCGGCTCCCGTTAGTTCCCGCGCGGCGCATCACCGCCGAGTATCGACGCGCGGCGGCCGAGTGGAACCCATACCTGGGAGCCTATCAACCATACACGCATGCTCGGCGCGCTACACTGACCACAACACTACACTTATGACTTGAGTACTAAATCAATAAACAGTTAACTAGCTGTATATGCATTTACGAATCCCTACCAATCTATACTCATAATAAAACTGTAACAGGTCCAATTCTGTACATTGAAGATATTTTGAAAATATTTTTTGGAGGGCACTCTATTATCGATACTCAAGCCAAAACTGTAATTTTTTTCATTCATGTCTGTCTGTCTGTCTGTCTGTCTGTCTGTATGTCTGTCTGTCTGTCTGTCTGTCTGTATCGTAAACGCGCATCACGCCGAAACTACTTGATGGATTGAAATGAAACTCGGCATGATTATAGGTCATACTACGAGGAAGGACATAGGATACTTTTTATCCCGGAATTCAGTAAGGTTCTCATGGGAGAAGGTATGAAAGTAAAATTCCTTTACCGCGCATCACGCCGAAACTGCTGAATGAGTTGGAATGAAACTCGGGATGATTTGAGTTCATAGTACAAGGAAGGACATGGGATACTTTTTATCCCGGAATTCGGTAAGGTTCCCCTGGGAGAGAGGGTGTAAAAAAATTCTTTAACCACGCATCACGACGGAATTGAATGAATTCGAATGGAACTCGGGTCGATTGGACATGGGATACATTTTATCCCGGAATTCAGTTTGGTTCCCCTGAGCTATACGGGTTTTCACAAATTTCTCACAGCATCTGAATGACGCGTGTGTACGCGTCGTTGAGATACTGTGAGAAATTTTTGAAAACCCGTATAGCCCAGGGGAACCAAACTGAATTGAACTGATAAACGCGAAAGTTTGTAAGTATGAATGGATAGATGGATGGATGTTTGTTACTCTTTCACGCAAAAACTGCTGAACGGATCTGGATGACATTTGGCACAGAGATAGATTATAAGCTGGAATAAGAAATAGGCTTTATTTTTGAAAGGGAATTACGCAAGTAAAATCGCGAGTACTCCAAATACTAATCATGCGCAGACGAAGTCGCGGGCACCAGCTAGTTACAAATAAGAATGTATCAACTGCCTAATTAATGTAGATCTTAGAACTACATTTTTACAAAATCGTGGTCTTCTCGTTCCGTTCAGTATCTTTGGAGTTGAAAGGAAACAAATATCTGAGCATCCAGACATCTAGAGATCAATTCCAAGTGTTAACCAACACGAATGGATAAGTAGCCGAGTGAGTGAACAAGTTTACGATTGCAATGGAAGTGTTAGAGACGACGGGACCAGTATCTGGCGTCGGAGTAAGCAATTGGACATGAGCGGTTGTTGTGCGGATAAGCCAAAAATGAAAGTAGTTGTGCGGTGAAAGTAAACACGCATTAATTGTGTTATCAGTGGCTCAGGCTCCGCGCGTGGCGGCTTGCTGGTGCTCGTGGCGTAGGGAGGCGGCGCAGTGCTTTAGTGGGCAATGACTGCACCCGCTCACCGAGACATGCTTGTGTGGTATCTACTAGTAGAGAACGACGTGAGTGAGCGTCCGAGAGCGAACCTGGGTCAGACCACACACGGCTGAGGAGTAACCTCAGTTAGCAGGGAGGGCTCGGGGGCCTTGCTCCGGTGCGGGGTGGACGTTAGTACGACCCGATCCTGTCCCACTTCGCCGCGGAGGACTGTTACTGGTTAGTTGCACGTGGGAGACGGACATTGCGAAGGCATTTCCCAAAAAAAAGAGCGTTGGGTAGGTACACGAGTATGTAGACTTCTACCTACTCTATTGTGGTTGAACTTGAATCTCATACATAGTAAGGAGATAAGCAGCTGAACCAAAACAAAGACATACACCACAAATAAAGGGTTGTGGAATCTCTCGCCCGCTCTAAAACGGGCAAGATAGAATTCTAATTTCTCGTGGTCTCCAACTCTCCATAATACCTGCGCTTCGAGAAACCTAGTGTCGTGTCTCACATAGTAACGAACGATGAGCGTGGACGATCACTGAAAATAGAGTTAAGGACTTACCGTTGACTCCTAATATGATCGCAAAAAAGAGTAGGGCGCCGAAGCGCCAATTCCGCCATTTTGTAGTGGCTGCCATTTTGTAGTGGCGTTGCAGTCTCTTCACATGCTTCACAGCTCACTCGCATCCGGCCGCCCCGCTGCTGGCATCGACTCGCGCTTCACCTGAAAAGGAACACACTCCTGAGTACCGGTTGTGCATTCATTTACGAAGCCGAAAAATTTTCCAACTTTTTCCATACATTTTACGCCTTGCACGTTACAATACAAGTCGCAGCTGGCTCCGAATAGAGAGAAAATACTTCATAGTGTGACAGCGGTAGAATAGTTTTCATGCATGTAGGCAAGTAGCCTTTGCTTGGATCTTTGTTTCATACGAACAGAATTTTAGTAAGTATACAAATGGTTTTGTAAGATTTAACTGAGGCAATTTTGACAAAAAATATTCTTAATCTGATAATTTTTCGTACGTATAAGCGCTATAGAAGTTAGTTTATCGAACGCTCAGTAATTTATTGAGTAGGTATCTACACTCACTCTAAAGCGTATGGAAATCATAGTTGTTGACGTAAGTTTCAATAGCGACTGCTATTAGATTTGGCACTAGGTACAGTCGAGGAAAGTTCGCAAAAACACAATAAAAAAAGTAGAGTTAATGAACATTACCATTTTCTAAGTAAGTAAGTTCCTACTTATATTTGTATTTTTTTGGCTTAAATTTTATTTGTCTATGTGCTTTTGTGAAAGTCTAACGAAATAAACTTTATTCTGATTCGAATTCATCCTGTACCAATTCATCTCAAAGAGACGAAGATATTTCTTGTGTTTTAAAATAGCCTGCAATAAACGTTTGAGTAGTAAGTATTTCGATACTATATTGTATCCAGACTACTGAGCCTGTCGTGGCAGCGCTCCTACATTTCCGAGCAGTATCTAAGTGTGTCAGCGGAGCGCGTCGCGGCTCGAATGCCGACCACGTAACTATCAACGCATTGACATGCATTTAGCGCGAGGAATGCGCCCGCAACCAGCTGCTTACAACGGTGGCCTGCACTCTACTGATAAACTACTGAAGAGTTGGCTAGTATACTAGTACCCATCATTACACAGCATCTAGATGATGTTGAGTGGATTGTCCACCATTATTATCATTACTTTCGTCGAGTCCTCGTGTTTCTACCTACAACTTCATCAGTACCAGTTCAGCAGTAACTTTAGAAAACCAAATGATTGAATGGCTTGGCCAGTCCGTTCACTATGCTCAGCACCACTCTAAACCAAACCATAAACTGTAAGTGTGAGGTGAATCATACTAATGAACCTCTTTCTGGAGGGATCCTGAGTGAAACCTCTGCTCGCCGTGGAGCACCGCGCCCGACCAGTGCTCGATACATCTATATGTAGCCTCTGTAAATAGAAGGCGCGATGTTTCGAAGGCATGCTTTATAGAACAGGATATACCTCATTGTTGATCCGTGTCATTGTTTATCTAACCCGATGCCTTCCACCGCCACCAGTGTTTGTGAATATTGTTTCGATTTTCGAAGGCACTTCATCACTACATAGTATAAAACAAAGTCGCTTTTTCTGTCCCTATTTCCCTATGTCCCTTTGACTGCTTAAATCTTTAAAACTACGCAACGGATTTTGATGCAGTTTTTTAATAAATAGAGTGATTCAATTGGAAGGTTTATGCGTATAATAAAACTGTGCGAAGCCGGAGCGGGTCGCTAGTATAATATAGAACACTGACATAGATCTACATCTACGACCTATAAGTGGTCTACTGCTGGACAAAGGTGACTCATTCAACCCGCCCGTGAAGGCTGCGCTGTGCCAACAGTCTTGGTGAACTCTTGACATCCGTGAGTGAGCTACCACCATAGGTCGGTGATCGTTCTGTGCAAATGACATGCAAATGTACAAGAATAGGAGTGACCCAGATAGCCGGGCTCCTGAGTCACGCAGGATGTCGTGAGCGCCGCGGCCGCGCTTGCGAAACGTGGCGCCGCCGCAACAATGTGTCACCGGCGGGGAACACGCACTGTTGGGGTTTCGCAAACAGCCTTCTTGGACTTGTTGTACAACTATCGACGGACTCTTCCACACATTGTGACGACATACGTGATGAGGATGTGGGTGCAGTGTGGGGATCCCCACTTTATTTTAATTTATGTTGTACTATGGTATAGTAGTGTAATATAATAATACCTATACTTCACCAATGATAGACCTTTGAACCATATCATTTACGAGTATAGGTAATTGTTTTTTATAATACGGAAGCTTGCTCTCAATCGGAAGGTAAGCTACATACATCCTTCGTAAGAAGACCGCATCCCTGATGCGCTGAGTACGTCACAGCAGCAACACCGTTCTAAAAACAACTGGTAGAATAACCTCTCCTCTGTGGAAATGTGTCACGGAGAGTTATTTAATTTAATTTAGTTTTAATTTTTAGTATGTTTTGACTAACCCTAACAATAAGCTCTGTATTTTACTAACAAACTATGGATTCAGTTATCCGAAATAAAATATTTTAATTTATTTACACCTAATGAATATACTATTACATTATTTTTAACTAGATGCGCCCCGCGGCTTCGCCCGCGACATAGAGTTTTTTTCGTACAAATTTCAGAAAATTATTGCACACCTCCTAGGTGTTATTGTTTAAAAAAAATACTTGTTTAATTATTCACTCCATAGTTTATTACCGAGTTTTGAGTGAATCGAATGAAGGAAAAAATATTTTCCATACAAACTTTACCACCTTATTTAACCCCCCTCTACTAAATTTCATTTAAATAGCTTAAGTAGTTACAAACACCAATAACTTACAACTGCGATAACATCAAAATTCGCCACCTTAAAGGGCTAGGCGGTTCATTGTGCCTACGAGTGTATACCTCTATCCAAATTTTTGCATTTATAATAAGAGAGTGATGACGAGACATGTGTATAAATGTATGTATGTGTGTCGCGCGACTCCACCTGCGCGCGCGCACCGTTACGTGCGGGGCGCGGGGGGGGGGGCGTGTTGTGTATTTATTGATTGTCTTCGCATTCTATAAATACGACCATTGTCTGTCTGACTGTACGTATTTGATATTACTGCGAACAGAATAAACATGTATTGAGAGAGAAGAGTTATGGTAGTTGTAGTATAAATAGAGCACATCCTCAAACATTGGAGAGTAAGCTTAGAGTGCACAGAAACATGTCGGTTGTAGGTAAGTGCACCGCACTGAGTGCTCAAGTGTTCAGCCGGTGAACACTGAAAACTTCAGTAGAGTCTGAATACCAGTTACATTCAGTATAATTTTTGTTGTATAACTATATCTAAAACCGACTTAAAAAGAGAAGGTTTTTGTTTCAGGTTTTGTTAATTACCTTTAGTTTTAAATTTGACTTGTCTAAGTGCTTATTTTGTAAGCATAAAGAAATTATAAAGATATTGATTTACTATTCACATTGCTATGTGATTTAGTAAAGTTTGACCTTCAGACATCAGCGGCCGTGGTTCAGAACCGTGGCACAGCGTCCGAGGTAAGGCTGGGCTCTGCCGTCTCACCATCTTTACACTTGTTCGTTGACATGGCCGTGAACCAGTCGCTTTGGAATTCGTGTAAACATAACAGTTAAATCTAGTTGGACAGGTTGTATCGATGTCAAGCCGCAGCCATAGGTATCGCACTGGCGCGCCCATCGCGACTCTACGACACTCAAACACAAGTGACCACTCGGAATCTACTTCATTAGTCGTCCGAGAGGTACCAGCCGGTTTGTCTTCTATACAATTAACTAAAAACATATAAATTTTTTTGTCCACGTCAATTGGTGTAAGAGAAAGAAGTACTCGTTTGACTGAGAGCTCTCACTGACCAGTAAATGAACGTACGAACCGAGAAACCGGCTAATAATGAAACTAAACTTTTAATACAACATTGAATATGACAACAGGTTGTCTGGTAGAGATCGCTCTTGAGCGATAAGACCGGCAATTGTAGCTTAAGTTAGTAACTATACATTGTTTCTGTGAATTGTTTGTTAGTTTTAAAGTGTACAATAAAGAGTTCTCTGTCTATGTTAGTGGTGGAGCGTACACAGGCAGTCGTTAATATTGACATGCGATAAGCAGCGCTCGGCTCCGATTGGAGACGAGCCAACTGAACTCATTCACTAGATGCAGAGGTTCAACAGCCGGCTCCTGGGCTCCTAGTCAATGTGCTGTTTGTAGAACATAATATCATCACCCCTAGAAGACCAGCAGCACCGAGCAGACCACTGGCTCGAGGATGTCCTCCACCTCTAACTAATTACCTATTGCTAACTAAAATAACCCTTCTAATGGTATCTAATAAATGAGTCACATTCCATAATAAATAAATAAATAAAAATAAAAATATTTTAATTCGGATAACTGAATCCATAGTTTGTTAGTAAAATAAGCCCTTTATTGCTAGGGTTAGTCAGAAATATAATTAAAAATTAAAATTAAAACTAAATTAGATTAAATTAAATAACTCTCTCCATTAGACATTTCCATAAGGGAGAGGTTATTCTACCAGCTACGGTTTGTGAAGAATGGTGTTGGGACTGTCACGTACTCTGCGCATCAGGGATGCGATAATGTCAATGATAATGTCAAACCTAGTATTGGTGCATTCATTGCTCCGTCAAGCTATCTTTCAGACAATTTACATCATGATTAGCATGGTATCTTTATTAGGTTTAGCAACGAACATGTATAAGAGATAGTCGACGCTGCCTCATCCAGCTGAGCTCCTGATTCTACAACAGTGTGGTCCCGTCGCGCGAGGCCACATCTTTGCTCTGTTCCATTCACGATTCATCAAAGGCTGCACAATCCTACAATAACTTCTGTAAAACTATTCTAAACTGCGGCAAGCTGATGCCAGGGAGCTTTGGCGCTCATTACGTGAGGCCTACATCCAGCTGTGACTCGATATAGGCTGATGATTTTGATACAGAACAAAGGGTGGCAGTGCAGTACTGTGTAGGTACGTATTGTTTTCTCTTTCAATAATGTCGTTGTTATCATTGAATATGACAACAGGAGTGATTGCGAGGCGCGTGACGGCCCGCATGCGGGCGGGGCGGGGCGGGGCGCGGGGGGACACTACCTGAGAAGGCTGCGGGTGGTGCGGAGAGTGAGAGCGAGAGTGCACGGCGTGCACTCCCGGACTCCTCAGGGAGGTCACGCATACTAAGTAATGCTGGACCGTACGCACTGGCGCCAGCCTCAAGGAGACCTTGTGCTATGTATGAAGTATGTATGTATGTATCTAGAGTTACTTTACTAAGTATAATAACTACCTACATTATTGATACTACACACACAACTGATACATTTTAGTATACCCACCTATCATAAACCAATGTATGAGATCTTTCCTCTTGCAAATTAGCACAGAGTTATTCCCAGAGTTTACATGCTCAGACTATAGAACTATCTTTAAATGTAAGGTATACACATCACCAATAATTTTTTTTTCAGTGTAAACCAATTTCGATATTTTTTAAGGCCACCTTGTTTAGAAGGTTTAGGCCAGGAAGATTTTTCGAAGCCCGCGGGCGTCGCGCCGCTCGCGGGTTTGTAGGTGTTTAGGCATCATTGATAGGAAAATAACACTACAACATCCACCTCAGCGATTTGTACTAGAAAAATGATTTATCTAACGATTGGTGTAAAAATAAATTGAAAATGTTTTTTAAAAAGAGGCAACTTTGGTATTTTTTTCTATCGAGCGAAGTTCATCTGATTGAGTAAATGTAAGCGAATTGTACTCTGAAGATCCTCAACTGAAACATATATAAATTTTTGACTGATTCATATTGATTTTAAAAACAGCATTTCGGTATAACGACCCTTTAAGCTGATACTGTCATGTGGATATAAGATTAAGATCTGACCGGTTCGTTTTGAGGTTGAACATTCAGAGATTCAGGTAATACGTGGATTCGAGTTTTTATACAAGAAAAATCAAGTTCGTAATCGTAAGCTATAAGTACCTGCTCTATTTTACAAAAAAAATAATAGTAACTCTACTCTATGATCTCTCCGTTCGAACCCGTTTATCAGTGGTCCCGACGTGTGAAACAAGTTGGACCCACATCACCCATCGTAAACTATTCCTAACGTGAAACCCGGGGCTTGAGGCGGCGGCGGCGCGCGGGGTTCCGCCCGACTACTCTACTACTACTCGAAACGTTACTTAAAGTTCTTGAATGTCATCTCAGGCTACACCTCTTTAATTAAGTGTTATCTTCTTTATGAGCAAATCTTAAATTAAATAGAATGAAACGCCCTACATCCGCAGGCTCAGCATACCCCCCCCCCCCCCCGGCCCCGTGCCTCGCATAGGACCGGTCCCACCACACTCTCAAGGCTACGCTACAAGCCTCACTGATTCTTGCTCCGTAATTCAGTATCCAAGGTGAGGGCTTCGCTTCTTCAGCGCACACCTCGGAAGCTGTTCGCAGCTGAAATTCGATGTCAGGTACAACATTTCTATGTACACATGGACATGAGCCCGTGTGACTTTTAGTGATTTGTTGCATTAGTACTTGTAGCAGTACCGAGGTACAAACTAGACAAGTCCGGCCGGTCGGTAAATGGACCCATACTAGTCCGCTAATGTTCCTTCCAGCTGTCCTCTGCGGCATTGTCGTTCTCGAGCGCGCAATGAACCGGAACAAGTGTTTGTTCTCGTAAGAGCCGCGCTCTCTCTCCGACTCGCGGGACCCTCCGGCCCGGGAGCTGTCTGTCTGCCTCTTGCTTCAGCACATAATGGGTGCGATGAGAAGTGGGCCGCCGCCGCCGCCGCCGCCGCCGCCGCCGCCGCGCGGTCAATGCGCCGCCATTACTACAACTAGATCACTCTACATCTTGATCGCATGCTCACGAGAAAATGTGCGGTGAGTAGCTTATTATACGTAAACTCATAAGTAAAGCTGACCGATTCCAGGCCAAGCCCGCAGCGTCCCACTTAGTGTTATAACACTAAGTGATGATATTATGATACCGACGAAACCTTCGACCAACGTCACTGTAGAGCGAAGAGCACCGCCCGCGCATCTCCTCGCGGACTCGCTGCGATCCACTTCATTAGGAACTGAACTTGTATTTTAGAACACACTGAGACATCAGACTGCAGATCACACGAATATAGGTCCCTCGCGACTTCGCGAGTGAGCTCTAGTTACAGCAGCATCCCGCCCGCTCCGCAGACACACCACCGCCTACCACTGGGCGGCGGCGGCGGCTCGCCACACCACACACATCTCAATATTATTCTGTGCTCCACACTCGTGTCGGCGCACACTTGCACACTCGTGCACCTGCGCACTCGCCCGCCGAGGACCAAGGACGGCTCACTACGTACATATTCACTCGCGCATATTTTATTTTAGACATTTTGTAATTCTATAATAGCACACAGAACAAATACATATGTAATCGTCGTCGCAGGCCCTTGCCAGTGCCCTGCTCATGTGAGTCCACTCCACATGCTGGACATCACTCCGCGGCGGTGATGCGCACGTGTCGAGAGGCCCACAGAGATGTGAATTCATTCCCAACACTGGGTATAGATTCCACAGCCCAGGCGGCCTGCTAAGGGAATACCGAGTTGCTACCTGGCTAGTTAGTCTGTAAATATCATCGATCTTTGTAGTCAAAAACAAAAGATCAAAATAATCATAATTAGACAAGACAAAACACACTTGTATTCCGTCCATGCATAACATAACAATACTCCTTGGAAATTATATTAATCTGCTGATATGAATGTTGATCAATAAAATTAACTTTTAAGAAACTAAATGGACATAAAACTGTTTTAAACTTTCGCGATTTCTAACACAACAAGAATAATTTATCAGTAGTCATTAACCTAGTTCGTAAAACCATAATTTATTTTATTTTTATAATTTTTTTACACATCTAGGTACATCAATATTAAACAGGTTCACATTGTTTCAGGCAATAGGGGTAAGCTCAGCGTAGTGCCGGCTAGCTAATTAAGCATGCTCGGCGCTGGTTTTCAGTTTACCCCTACGCGCGACTGGTATTCGTCGGCAAGATAGAAGTATTTTTTTTTTTTGCGGGTTCTTAGCTTGTTACATTATATATATATACTTATATATTATATATATATATATATATATATATAAACAGATATGTCCATAGTGAAGGCAGCCAGTAAACGTACAACTGTACAACTGTGTGTCCGCAGCGCGGAGCGCGTTCAACTCTTTTGTATGGACGAAGACGAGGAGCGTAATGCGAGAGTTACACATCTACTGCATTCTGAGGTAACATTCCTCCTCTAACAGGGGTCGTTGTATACTCAAAGAACTTTAACGTATGCGGAGGACGAGCTGCCGATGTTGTCCGCGACCTTTAGCAAACCAGACATACTGTCGCACAATGTGTGTGTAGTGCAACACGTGAGAGTATCGAATGTACCTCGTGCCGGATGTTACGTGTGATCCGTGCCATCGGCCGTGACGTCACCTGTTTTCACAACTTTGAACAACAATTCATACGATTAATTCTTTCATATTTCGTGTCCTTCAAGTATGTCAATGTTCATAGATAGACGAAACTGTTATGTATTAGAACATAGGTCCTCTAGACCTCGTCATAGGCACTAGGCACGTTACATAGTATCCATCAGCCACTCGCAGCTCTACTTATCTACGTAGGTGTAGACTGGACACCATGATTTAGTGTTAAGTATAAGATAGTAGTGAGTAGGTGAACGGGTAGGTGACCGCCGCACTCTGCGAGTCAGGTTAGTGCGCGCTCCACATTCCACACAAGTAGGGCTCCAAGGACACTTTCTCAGAAGCCGTCTCTGCGACTCCACCCGATCATCCAAAGGTAATGAAGTATTCGTTATTTATCTAGTATAACTAATATGATTATATTAATGAATGCCTATTATTAGCTTTCTGTGTCTATTTTAAATTCTATTGTAATTAGTTAAGCTGATGGCAATCCGAATAAAATAAATTAATAAATAATTAGATTTAGAACTGATTCCCGTGAATTACAGAACAATTAGTTGGATATTTGCCTCGGACGGAGATGTCAGGCTCTTGTAACAGGAGGAGAGGACACCTTATAATAAAAGAGCATCTCAATTATTACGTACGATTACCTAACTACTGACTTGATTAATAATTTTCCAATGATAGACCTTACTTAGTTTATATTTAAACGGCATACCTACCCAAGTTGAAAAGTTTTAGTGTTTCATATTCATTTGCAGCTAATATTATAGTATCCCAGATCTATGAATAAATCTATAAATGAAAAATATAATCCCGATTCGTGCTGTAGTTTACGCACAAAGGTGTATCTACCGAGTCTCAAACATCTAAACTTTACAGCAATTTTATTATTAGTTTGAACCTGTCGTAAGAACTTAGAGGTAGTATCTATGTTTGTAGTATTCCATACGGTATTGTGCAGTGTCTGTCTGTATGTATGTGAGTCAAACACCGCAATGTCTCTAAGTGCCTAGACATTATTTACCCTGAAACCTATCTGCCCAGTGGATAGGGTTGTTGACTTACCTAGGTATACGTACTATTTATATTATTCACTGGTTTAGTAGAGCTTTCACATCAGACATCTAGAGTCCGGTCTAGACTTTACTCGGTCTAGTTTAGAGTATATTACTAGTTAGGAACCGTTGGATGAGATCATGAGTCCGGGGAACGAACTGGAAACTTTAAAACATCATCTAGGTAAGTACACTAATGCCTACCTAGCTATAGTCCTGGATTTGTAAATAGGCCGTATAGGCCGCGGCCTAGGGTGTCCTACGGGGCGGCAGCGTCCTAGGGGGGCGGCAGATTTCAGAGGACGGTCACTCGATTGCAGACAATAGAAGTCAAACACGTTCACTGATTTGAATTGGAGTAATTTGCAATCTTTATTGTTTAATTTTTGGGTTCCTTAAAAGAGATGTTATTGCCAATTGCAGGATTCGAACCTTATATGTCTACCGGGGGGGGGGGGGGGGGGGGGGTGAAGCTAATAATGAACGGCTCTGTACATGGGGCAGCGGAAAATGACAACATGACTACTTAGCTTTCTTTAAAAACAATATAATGTGCTTTTGTTGTACCTATGTAATACATATAAGTAAACTTTTGACTTCACCTTCCTTACCATCTACAGCTGCCAGGCAGGTCTGCGTCCGACTAAGTAGTACAAAGTAGTAAGTAGGTTCATTCCTACCTACACTAACATAATTAAAACCATTCAAAATGCCTTACTATGCCAAGTCAACGCAACGCAACCATAAGTAAGTAGGTAGAGATAGCTTCCTGCGCGAGCTTCTAAAAGTTTGTAACTTTGTTCAGCGGGCAGTTTGGTGAATGTTTATTTCAGGTTAGGTATTGGCAGCGGCAGGCAAGTGAGGAGGTACTTACAATAAATAAATATCACTGTAACAGCTGTCCCAGAGAGGCGAGGAAACTAATTCTCATAGCACACTTCGACTTTCACATTCGTACACTTATCACTTGTCAAGTCGCTTGCACGCCTTCAAAATGTTTATGTTATTTTTATAGAATGTTATAATTAATTAGGAACACCAAGGAACAACTGATGTAGGTACACACGAACTTAATAAAATGACTTGCTTTTGTTAAATTTTAGTCGAAAATTGGCGCCATTTTCGAAGATGCGCGCGCCGCGCTCTTTAGTTCTTACTGGACTGGCTTCAGTAGATCGAATCGAGGTGGTTCCGCGCGAGCGAGCGAGAGGGGCTACGTGTGTTGCGTAAGAAAGAGCGAGACGTGCATAGGGTGTCATGTAGCGGTAATTTTTTCTTTCTCCTTTCGCACGTCAACTTTCTAAAACGCCTTGAGGTGTTCGCCTCATAGTTTGGGAGATGTTTCTAAAATTAAAACCTCTGAGTAAGCCTACCATGAACTAGGTACCTACTACCTACGTATTATGGATACCTAACCAGTAGGTAACTACTAAATGATCTATTACATATCTTTATCATTAATCTGTTCTAATATGTACCTACTTACTTCTATAAGGAAATAATACATAACACCTAAGGCAATCTATTAGGATGAATTTAAAACAGACACAGTTCACTCATTAAGAAAATCCCTTGTTATCAAACACAGTTCCCCATTGGTGGCATCAAGTTTTAGACCAAAACACACTGTTTGTTAATTTCGACCTCCTCGCACATGGCTCGTTGGTCTAGGGGTATGATTCTCGCTTCGGGTGCGAGAGGTCCCGGGTTCAAATCCCGGACGAGCCCGTGAAAACACCTTTTGATGTAGCTGTTGTTATTATATTTATATTTACGTCTAATGCACTGAAGTTATTTAATCATCTTACTTATTTCATATTATTGAAAGTGGTACATAATATTATTTTAAAATAAAACTAATAAATTTTTACGCTAGTGTCCGATCAAAAGTTTTAATTTCATTCAGGGTCTTCACTTGGGTCGCGCGCGTCGTCGGTCGGAGAGTATAAAGTTTAATTTCGTGCAAATAACAATCGGGAATTAAATATTTAAAAAAAATAGTTTGTTCCGAAGCAGTTACGGTTTCAGCATAAATTTTATAATATCTATGTACTTTGCTTGCTAAGTTTCATTTCCACGTTCATTTATATTAGTAATTCAGCAGGAATTGAGTTTCCACGCCATCTATCGGTCAGCAAATAAATCCTATGCAGAACTCAGAGTATCAAGAGGCCAATACCTAATTTCTATCTAGTAATTTCTTTGTATTTGGCTTGTCTTTACTTATGTGAATGTCACCGTCAGAAACTTAGGAATGTCAATGTCTGTTGTGTTCGTCATCAGTAATGCCAACTTAGTTATTCAAAAGTTTAATCTAGCAATTTAATCAACAAAATTGTTTTTAACTGATATTAACTGTTTGTAATGTACCTAACCTACATAAGTCGGTGCAACATTTAATTTGAAGCTAGCAAAAGTAAAAACATGTTTTTTTATGGCATTTACCGTTAAAATAGCAGACGGACCATATTTGCTATGGCATGCGTAGGTACCTTCTTTGTGTGGCGTGCTTCAACAACTTTTCACTCGAGATAAGTGATAAAAATATTTTTTTTTTCGTATGATTGATCAGACGGACTAATACGTCTCTTTTCACAAAAAAGTGCTGGATAAGATTATGTAGATATAATATTATATACATATTCTCAAAGAATTTATAAATCTATGCATATTCTTTACAATATCTGCCTAGTTGGTAGACCTTACATGTCGTTCTTTCAATCTTGGTTTTTTTATGTTAGTCCACTCAAGCTTCCACACACTGAAGCCGTGGCCGGGCCGGAGGCGAAGGCGTGCCGGTTTTTCCTATTGCACCGCGCCGTCACCACCTCCATATACCTACCTATGTGTAATATTTCATATGATTCAATAGAATACAAGTTACAACTCACACGCCTCTGCTCAGCCTCCGGCTTCTGTATGTGGAGACTTCTAAGGGAAGGCCTTTCAATCATTGCTTGCATTTCTGTCAATTAAATCAATCAATCATTCAATAATAATAAATAAATCAATATCTTTATTTCTTAAGGCTTACAAAAAAGGCACTTAGACATGTCAAATTTAATACTATATGTACATAATTATCAAAATAATATAAGAAATAAAGTGATTACTGATTTTCAGTTCGCCCACTTTTTTGTCCACTAGTGGAAGAGGCGAAATAGAAACCACTAGCATGTGTATAACTTATGTGTCTACTACATGTTTGCCTTATAAATAATTACATACTGTTGTCGATGTGGAACTGAGCGACATCTGGCCAAGCACTAACGTCATTGATTCATTCATTCATCGTTACTCAAAAAATAGTCAAGTCAAGTAGTGATGCCAGATTAGGCGAATTATCGCCATCGGCCATATCGGCTACTATGGGGGGTCAAATGGCTAACTACCAAAAATCCAAAACGGCTACCAGCCTTATAAGGCTATCTAAAAAAACAAGAAAGGCTACTTTAGGCTACTTCAGTTTTACCCCAAATATATTAAATATAATACACGATTCTTTGTTCAGATTCTTTCCACGTTGCTTGTTTTTTTTAAGGGTAACCGTAAAGCGACAGATTAGATAGTTACCTACTATGTTACTTTTATGTACCCAAAATCCGAATCCAACAGGATACAAACGCGTATAGTACGACAACGACAAAAGAATCTATCGACCATCCTAACAAATTAAGTGACGAAGTACTGCTGGGATGCAGTCACCCTATAAAGTCGCAATAAGTCTAACTAATCCAGGTGTCTAGGTGTTTATTCAGCCGGTTAGTAACTAAAATGCTGGAAGATTGTTTTACTATAGATGAGTTGAGGTCAGTTGGGGGATGTGCGGTGTAGTTTATTTTAAGTTCACTTTGCACTCGAATTGTGTCTATACTGTGAACATTTTTAAATAATTTATTTCAGTACCACATTCCCTGATGAATTATCTACGTATGGAACCTGCAATTTTAAAGTTCTGATGTAGTTTTCTATGTATTTCATTGGATTTTTAACAGATTATAGATATATTACAGATTATCCAACCTAAGCAAAAAACTTGTTTTTGAAGCACAGCAACGCACACGTATCAACTACGATGTGTATTGAAATCCGAGTGAGAAATAAAAATGGCTACAACTCCTATTTCCTCAAAGCAGTGCTTCCAATTTTTTTTCAGGGTATACTAATTTTGGGTCTCTTGTCATGACTAGATGGTGCTTTTAACAATAACATTGCTCATTTCTTGAATAATGATGCTTGCCGCACTTACCCCATAGCCGCACTTCCCCCAACTGACCTTATATAAATTATATAAACTAGTACTTACCTTGTCGTATTTAGTAAATACGATTTACGATTAGTGTATATTATTAAGCCTTACAAAGAAGGCTCGTGAATACTATTTACGAGCCTTCTTTAAAAGGCTTAAGTAAGTATTTGTGCTACTTGATAGCAAAATTAGGCGAATAGAGTTAGTTGATATCTGGCAACCCTGAAGTCAAGCAAGCAAGCAAAACAAAAATTCAGCAAAAACTTTTACCGTAACCACCGATATTTCCGATAATTAATAACAAAAATTGCTTATTTTAGATAATGTACTTAATGAGATAAATCTTATGTTATAGTCTAGTATAGTTCGCTTTAAGATTTTTCTTTTAGGGTGAAAATCAAGTGAAATAAGTTTAGTGAAGTGTTCGGTATGTCGGGAGCCGGCGCAGCCCCGCCGTCGCCCGCCTTCAGCGACGTCAGCGCGCTGTTCCAGAACGCGAAGAAGTACGAGGAGCTCAATGTCATCGGAACCGGTCAGTAGGGAACAGTTCTTTCTTAACAATAACCTCTATGTAAATACCACGAGCCACCGCTGTCTTGGCCAGTTCTTTTACGCGCAAAATTTAGAAAATAGTACATATGTAAGTTTTTAGTAACATGAACGAAGTTAAATTCCTTTCCTTGTGGAACCTGTGTGCTCGACTGTCTCATGTCAAGTATGAATATCAAAGTAAAAAAAACTTTGATGAAGTTCACCAAACATTAATCCGAGTAAGGCAAGTAAGTAATAAAGCTCTCTCTCACTCATTACCGCATTAAGTTTGTTTCTGGTGTTTTTGCAAATGCCCTGCAAAGACTTTCAAAATAGTATACTTAGTTAAATAGTTACCATTTAGGTTTTCAAGTAATCATTTTGATATATACTTCATTTCATTATTCATCGATGCATCACTATTTGAGTGCTTCAAGGTAATATAGAGTATCAGATCAGAAAATCAAATAGAAAAACTCAAAAATATTACTCTAGTGGGTAATATTAGTTTGTTAACTGTATAACCAGAAGATTAGGCAAAATATACTGACTGATAAAACAATCTGTTACTATTTAGCATAATATGCTAAATTACTTGTATCATTTGTTTTATAAACAAAAGCGAAGAGGAAATAAAGAATTTAGACTTTTAATGAATGTGAGGCAAAGCTACCTCACAATGTGCTTGCTATGTATAACGATGGCGCGATGCGTTTTTCATCTCACGATCAAAATGGTCGTGCGATGACCTAACAGGTGTCCTAATAGATCGCGCGATGTCCTTCGTGTGATGCCGTCGACGATGATGACGCCCCTCGCGCGTCAACGCATCGCGTAGGTAACCGATTAGGACACTCAAAAGAGATCTGTTACTTTGATTACAACATCGCACGATCAAAGGCATCGTACGATCGTTATTAAGCATTTTATGTGCTCGCACGATTACTTGCAAGGTTCAAACAGGACACTCTGATGAAATCTGAATGTTTGAACTCATCGCACAACGAGAACGCATCGTGTCATCGTACGATCGCTCCCAATTAGGAGGACGCCTTATCATCCCAGAGTGTTATTCTGTTGAGCTGAGTGGTTTGTGGTGGTCAGGTGCGTACGGCACGGTGTACAAGGCGCGCGACCTGCTCAACGGCGGGCAGATCGTCGCCATGAAGAAGGTGAAGGTGGCGCTGACGGAGGACGGCGTGCCGCTCTCCACGCTGCGGGAGATCGCTCTGCTGCGCCAGCTCGAGGCCTACCGCCATCCCAACATCGTCAGGTCAGCGCAACACACACCATCAATTCAATTTCAATTTTAAAAGTTCTTTATTAATAAAAAAGTGCTTACAGTATATTTCTAGTGTGAATAGAATCCTAGAAATTATACAATCTTAATATGTGCAACGTTTTTTAAGCCGTAGCTTCTTAAAAACTTTTAATTAATTACTAGGTAATTTAATGGTGTTATAAATTTCATAATATTATGTAGTAGGCCGTTATGCATTTTACATATCTTTGTAACTAAATTACATTTAATAACAGACCTCATAACCAACCACACAACACATCATAACTGGGCCCGAATTCCACTAAATAAATTGCATCACCATTTAAATAGTATCGTGTCAAAATGTTGGTGTTAAACTCTTTTTGATATTCTACTAGCACAAACTTCTTGAGGTTCATTCATAGCTGTGACGATTAACTTTATAGCTACCAATTTGACATTCTAATTATGAAAGTCTCTTCAAATGCAAAAAATAGTAGAATACCAAATGCACAAACATCATTTTAATGATCTTGATTGAATGGCACTGAGACCATTCTTTTGAAATAGACACTTGAGACTGCAGTCATAAGCTCTCACATTTAAAACTCAGGCATCTGCCTATACGCAACAAATAAACACAAAAATATACTCTGTATGATTGCTTAACAAATTAGACTCAGTTGTCTTAACAATAAATAACCAAACATCTGATATCCGACAAAAGGGAGTTATTTGATAACAAAATAAACAGCTATAAACGAACAAGTTGATAGTCCAGCAGTCCCTGAATTAAAGACTATAATTAATAATTAAGATAATTATTATTGAAAATGATGCTAAAACTCTATTTATTGTTGCATGCAGCCGGCAAACCACAACTGGTAAGTATTAATAAAATTAGCAACTTAAATTATAATGATATGTACTTATATGTTATGTAGGGGAGACAAGAAATGGAGGGGAGAGTAGGTAGAGTATCCATTTGTTACTTTTAGTGCCATGAAATATAAAATACTGTTCACAATATTACACAAATACTTACAAGTATTTGAAATACAGTTTTTATTCTTCAACATGACATTCGTATCGGATTACTAAATTAATTAAGATCAGGTTTAATAAAGCTGTGCCAGTTTGCCCTCCTTTCCTAGGCGACCTGTCTCCTCTAGCTCACTGGACAGGCCGCAGTTAGTTCAGCCGATCGTTCCGGCTCGTGACGCGGTGGGCGGGAGGAGGCAGCGCCGTGCGGAGCCAGGCTGTAGAGTGGGGGAGCGAGCTACATGCATAAGAATAAATAATAACTAGAAGGGACTCTTCTTTGATCTAGTCCCAAACGCCGAAATTTATATACCTACTTCCCCCTTCACCTCGTTACACCCCTCTATCGTCCAGGCGATTTGCCAGGGTTGCTACTGCACTGTACCGCCGCGACCCGCCGCCGCCGTCGCGAGGCGACCTACAATAACCTACATAAACACAATAATATTTAGAAAATATTACTTACATAGGGTATTTATTATCATTATCGTTTAGCAATCTAAAAAAAACTTAATTTTGTGTTCGCTTTTGTGTTATTGTTACTTACAACCGATCACACCACAATAATTTGACCGTGACGTCATATTATAGAGGTAGGTACCTAACCAACACAAAAATTAAAATCCGCGTGCGGCGTCGCCGGCTGTGACAACCCTACTGCACGTTTAACGTGTAACAGTTTTTGTCTATTGTTATGGTACACGTGAGTGTTGTGTTGCAGGCTGCTGGAGGTGTGTCACGGCGGTGGTGCGGGGAGCGCGGGGAGGGAGAGACAGCTGCTGCTGTACCTGGTGTTCGAGCACGTGGAGCAGGACCTGGACTCCTTCCTGCAGCGCGCCTCCGCGCCGCTCGCGCAGCCGCTCATCCGGGTGAGGGAGGTTCATACTGCTGTGTCGGGGTGTGACAGGACGCTATCGGTCTCATACATTTAGTATGACTAGATTCACATTAGTAGCTTGCGTTGGGGTGTGGCGCGATCTGTCGTGACGGCAATCGCTCGGCGCCCGGTCGCGCCAGAGAGGTGGTGGGGGATCTGTCGCGATACAACACGCCACAATGATGTGAATCTAGCATTACGGCGCGGAACCGCGTGGGATGCAGTTCATTCCGTAAATTGATTTCTTTTTGTATACTACTTTAAAAATGTCTGATGAACTTATAGAGTTAGTACGGTAATATTATAGTGTACTCTATGACACTAAATATAAGGGTCAAGGTATCAGGATTGGTGTTTGGGAAGAAATTGCAAAAACATTAAATAATTATAATTTTTTTTAAGAAGAATATTTAATAGTATAGAAATTGAATATTTTCATCAAAATCACTGTCAGTGTCAGATGATTCAATTTTAAAACCTACACGTTTACCGACACCACAACTCTCAAACGATGAATGATCTAAAAATGCGCAATATTGCGTGCGCCCCAACACAACACATCAGTACGAACGCTCAGCGACACAACAGTCGGCGCCCCGACACACCCCGACACAGCAATATGAAGCTAGCTCACCGCGCGGGTGCGACGAGGGCGGAGCCCCCCCGGCGCGCTGACCTCTCCCTCTCGCTCGCAGAGCATGTCGCGCGACATCCTGAGCGGCGTGGACTTCCTGCACGCGCACCGCATCGTGCACCGCGACATCAAGCCGCACAACCTGCTGGTGACGTCACAGCGGCGCGTGAAGCTGGCCGACTTCGGGCTGGCCAAGACGTACGACGCGGCCATGCGGCTCACGTCCGTGGTGGTGACGCTGTGGTACCGTCCGCCGGAGGTGCTCCTCGGCGCCTCGTACCACTCGGCCGTGGACGTGTGGTCGAGCGGCGCCGTGCTCGCGCAGCTGCACGCGCGCGCGCCGCTGCTGCCCGGCGCCTGCGACTCGCACCAGCTACATACTATATTCAGGTGACTCACACCAGCTACACACCATATTCAGGTGACGCACACCAGCTACACACCATATTCAGGTGACTCACACCAGCTGCACACCATATTCAGGTGACTCACACCAGCTACACACCATATTCAGATGACTCGCACAAGGATCGATTAATGCTTTCATAATTTTAACGGAAATGCCCCAGAGATCTGCAGTTTTTTTTATATAATTAGAAGTTTAAAGATTTTTAGAATTTCTCTTTTATCGACGTTCTCGCATTTGGGTACATTTTTATGAGTAAAGAATCGGCGGCGATTACTTGAGAGGAGTTGATTCTTTGTAGTAGAGATTGGAATGTTAGTAAAAAAGTTTTCAAATGCTTGCGCTACTTCAATATCTTTTTTAACTGAACGATCATTAATAATAATCATTAACATAGGTACTAACCTTTCCAGTCTTACTATTTATTATTTTCCATGTTGATTTGATAAGATTTTCACTATTTTTAATTTTCGACCTAATATAATTTGATTTTGCTATCATACAAACTTTACTAAACATTTTCGAATAATTTTTAACTTTATCTTCGAACTCCTCGCTTAAATTTTATATTTTTTCACTATACAGTTCATACAACTTTTGCCTACTTTTATGAATACCTACAGTTGCTCACTCACTAAATGTAAGTTTATCAGAAACCACAATCGATCTGGGTGTAAATATGGAATTAAATGCATAGGTGAATTTCTTAAAAAATGTCTACCTGTCTACCGCCACACGCTGGCTACACGCCCCCCGTACTTGCAGACTGATCGGGCGGCCGCGGCGCGAGGCGTGGCCGGCGGGCGCGCTGGTGGAGTGGTCCTCCTTCCCCCCCTACCCGCCGCGCCCCCTCTCCGCCGTGCTGCCCTCCTGCCCCCCCGAGGCTGCGCATCTCATACAGGTGACACATTCATCTCGTTGGCTCACATTATTGTGATGCTTTAAAAACATTAAAGATAGTGTAAGTTATAAGTAAATAAGAACTAAGTAACTTAATAAGAACTTATCTGATCTTAGGGGCTCCTTGGATCTACTTACTGCATATGTATTTGATTTATTTTTCCGCATAAAGTAGGTTCCTAGCTTGCGACGCTATACCAGGGATGTCGGTAACCATTTTGAGTTACAGTAAAGGTAGTGTACGTTAAACATCGATAGTTTAGATTTTCGATAGATATCGATAGTTCGACAAAAAACTATCGATACTATCGATAGTTTCCGATAGTGAAGTGAATAATTTCTATTCTCTAGCTATAGTCTTTTTCACATAGGAAGCGTTCCGTGACGTTTCAGTTTGACAGTTATAGAAATGAGCTAAGTGTAATCGTAAAAATTTGATTCGATTTTTGACTTGATTTAGTAACGAAAATCGATTATTCGTAAAATATTTTCATTAATTTTTAATGACTTTAACAAAGTAAAACATTAAATTAGGTCTATATAAATAAAAACAATAGTAAAAATCCACATTTCCAATAGGTAATGCGTCATAACCTAGAAATAGGACGGTAATAATATCAGCAGATAAGTAGGTAATTAAAAATCAATAACAAATAACCAACAATAAACATAGGTATGTACTTGCGTGATAAAATTTTAAAATGATGATGTTGAAAGTTACGATTTTAATTTGCGATAATCGATTTATAGATTTGCTGGAATAACATTTGTTTGCCTCAACTCTATTACGATCTGTTCTACGCAAAACAAATAGCCTCGGATTTCATAAAATTATTGATTTCTATTTTTTATTACGCGTGGAGGCTAAAATAATTTTATTTTTGGATAATTTGTGTGTCGTGCTATACTTCTATAGCTTAATTCATATGTTTGAGATGAAATACAAATTGTTTGAATTTTCGAAATTTCAATTTGCCAAAATACTAGTGAATTGAAATGAAACGCATTCCATCTGTCAGGGAACGCTTCCTATGTGAAAAAGACTATAGCTAATTGTTTTAATTTTCAGAACTTCCCCTAACAACAATACATTTTCTCAAAAAACTAAACGTTCTACGTCCACGTTATTAGTACCTAGGCATAAATTTCGGTAATTCCCCGCGATACAAGTCTGTAGAGAAGGGAAATAGTAGTAAACCAACAATCGATAGTGCCATGACAGTTATCGATACTATCGATAGTCCATGACTATCGATACTATCGATAGTCTATCGATGTTTAACGTACACTAAGTAAAGGTCCGAGTATTGATCCTTGGCAGAACTCAGCATGTGATAGGGTTGAAATTGAAACTGATAAAGTCCAAGTTTGACATACTGTTAACGATCACGTCTGCTTAAACGTTCGTTAGCCCTCTCGAAGCCACAGGAGGACCGGGGATAAACCTTGCAGATAGTTTGGTCAGCAGAATGTCTTTGTTAACTCTATCAAACGCCTTCCCGAAATCAAAATACAGAACACCAACCTCCACCAACGGTCGCGATCCATGAGGGTCAACGATTGTTCACCGATTGCTTCTGAAGCCAATCAATACAATACGAATGTAATGTCTACTTGAATTAGTTTTAGATAGAGTAGCGGGCGCCTTGTTCAGTCGTGTGCGTGTGTGTACTGTGTGTGACGACACGTGCTCTCCGGTTGCAGGGCATGCTGGTGTTCGATCCGGCGGCGCGCCTCACCGCGCTCGACTGCCTCAACCACGCCTACTTCACGGAGGAGCCGCTCCACTAGCGACCGCACCCGTCTCCGCACACCACTTTTTCTAGCATTAAGGCATATTTGGCTTCATGCGGATTCCAAATATGCTGAGGCTTCAAGCTTGCCTCGGACCAGCGCGCCAAAGATCAGACATACCACGTGGTCGCTGCGGAAGTCACGAGCATTTCTGAGCACGAAGCGCAGACGCCCGAAGGACTCTTTTGCAAGCGTAGTTATGTGGTCGTGGAAAGTAAGGATAGCTTACTTTCAGTTTTTGTCAAGTTTCTGGTGTTCATTAATCATTTATGCATTGTTTAGAGACCGAATTTGATCCTTCTGATGTATCGATGATTGTTGTAACATACAGGGCACTATTTTTCATTCTACTTTATGGAACCCGTAACCGGATGAAAATATTTTGTTGCTAATATGTAGTTAAAATTTGTTGTACGTTAATGAAAAGTCTTGTTTCAGTAAATCTTTCATTAATCTTTCGTTCAATAATTAGTAGAGACAACTTGTCTCGCCGGTTGTGACCGTAAATACCTTATCCATTCTGTGCCGTAAGTAGGTATACCCAAGTATTGTAATTCATTTGTACCTGCATTATTACCTACTACCTAGATCATAGTTCCCCGCCCCGCGGCTGTCACGGATGGAAATCTTTATCATTTACCTAAAACGACTGCCAGTAGGCAGGTTCGTGGGTAAACTTAGCAAATACACGTGTAGAAGTACGAAGTACCGAATAGTAGTTCTTAAACATAGTCGTACCTATTTAGATATAAACTGGACAAGAACAGCGCGTGCATCGAATCACAATCAGTTCTATACTTTATCATAATCACATAGCAACATGAACTAGATTGTAAATTGTTATAACTATACTTTTCCAGTACTAAAGTGTACTGAGTAGGTACGCAGCCGGCCCCGGTGCATCAGTCGTGCGTAGTTCGTAAGTTATTGCATAAGTTAGGTAAGGACTAGTTATAAATTCACACAATAAGAGAAACGGATGCCTATGTATCTGTTTGCTCCACAAGCTCAAAAAAATAAATATTTTTGAAATCATTTGTTTATGTTATTTACTCCGAGCCCTGAAACTGCCTCCACATTAGAGAAGGCGTCAGCGTCACGTCACGCGCGGTACGAGTACGAACCTAACTACAGGATCAATTATAATTCTTATAGTTATCTTAATTTTTTGGAGACAACGCCCAGTCCAATCCGCTGGAACTAGAGAGTTAAAGTTTGGAGAGTAGTTCTCTTGTCCTGCACTGACCTGACACTCGATAAGAAGGAAGGGAAGGGAGAAAAATATTTTTAGTATCTTGGTGTCTTTTCTAACTCCTTAACCAGTAACCCGATTTGCTTGAAATTTAGAGAGCGTAGCTGTAGGTAGGTACTACAAATATATAATTATTGAACAAGTGTTTCAAGATTTTTCAACTCCTGAAATTGGGGTAAAGTAAAACGGTTTATTGATTATTCAGATTAAGTAATAAGGTCCATATTAAAATGTTTGTAACTTTTTAATGTAGGACGCGTATGACCTGGAATATTCAGAATGAACTAACTATACTGAGTGGAACTAACAGTAGGTAGTATCTAATAGGAATAAAAATCATTTATTTGCATAAAACATGAGCAATAACATGGTGTGAGCATGCAATTAAGGTAGTTATCACTATGTCATTATGTCCCTTTGAACGCTTACATCTTTAAAACTACGCAACGGATTTTGATACGGTTTTTTTTAATAGATAGAGTGATTCAAGAGGAAGGTTTATACGTATAATAAAACCGTGCGAAGCCGGGGCGGGTCGCTAGTTATACAATATATTATGATCTAAGTACATGTTTTGCCACTGCTGGCGTGCAAATAGGACAGGGCTCAGGGACAGAGCAGATTAACCGAACCTAGCATAACCTAACCTAATCTAACCTAACTAACCGAACCGAACCTAGCCTAACCTAACTAACCGAACCGAACCTAGCCTAACCTAACCTAATCTAACCTAACTAACCGAACCGAACCTAGCCTAACCTAACTAACCGAACCGAACCGAACCTAGCCTAACCTAACCTAATCTAACCTAACTACCCGAACCGAACCTAGCCTAACCTAACTAACCTAACCGAACCGAACCTAGCCTAACCTAACTAACCGAACCAAACCGAACCTAGCCTAGCCTAACCTAACCTAATCTAACCTAACTAACCGAACCGAACCTAGCCTAACCTAACTAACCGAACCGAACCGAACCTAGCCTAACCTAACCTAATCTAACCTAACTAACCGAACCGAACCTAGCCTAACCTAACTAACCTAACCGAACCGAACCTAGCCTAACCTAACTAACCGAACCAAACCGAACCTAGCCTAACCTAACCTAATCTAACCTAACTAACCGAACCGAACCTAGCCTAACCTAACTAACCGAACCGAACCGAACCTAGCCTAACCTAACTAACCGAACCGAACCTAGCCTAACCTAACTAACCGAACCGAACCGAACCTAGCCTAACCTAACCTAATCTAACCGAACCGAACCTAGCCTAACCTAACTAACCGAACCGAACCGAACCTAGCCTAACCTAACCTAATCTAACCTAACTAACCGAACCGAACCTAGCCTAACCTAACTAACCGAACCGAACCGAACCTAGCCTAACCTAACCTAATCTAACCTAACTACCCGAACCGAACCTAGCCTAACCTAACTAACCGAACCGAACCGAACCTAGCCTAACCTAACCTAATCTAATCTAACTAACCGAACCGAACCTAGCCTAACCTAACTAACCGAACCGAACCGAACCTAGCCTAACCTAACCTAATCTAACCTAACTAACCGAACCGAACCTAGCCTAACCTAACTAACCTAACCGAACCGAACCTAGCCTAACCTAACTAACCGAACCAAACCGAACCTAGCCTAACCTAACCTAATCTAACCTAACTAACCGAACCGAACCTAGCCTAACCTAACTAACCGAACCGAACCGAACCTAGCCTAACCTAACTAACCTAACCGAACCGAACCTAGCCTAACCTAACTAACCGAACCGAACCGAACCTAGCCTAACCTAACCTAATCTAACCTAACTAACCGAACCGAACCTAGCCTAACCTAACTAACCGAACCGAACTGAACCTAGCCTAACCTAACCTAATCTAACCTAACTAACCGAACCGAACCTAGCCTAACCTAACTAACCGAACCGAACCTAGCCTAACCTAACCTAATCTAACCTAACTAACCGAACCGAACCTAGCCTAACCTAACTAACCGAACCGAACCTAGCCTAACCTAACTAACCGAACCGAACCGAACCTAGCCTTTTTTTTTTTTTTTTTATTAGCCTGAGGGAAATGCGCACGCATATCGCACTGCCACGGGGAGACAGTACGATTATGTGGGACTCCAACCCACTAAAACCCTCAGGGTGTTTCCGCCTCTGCCGCTTGTGGTGGGAGCATGGGAACGCTTTCGCTCTCTTCCACGAACCCACCGCGGCTGCCCATAATCGGGCCCCTCACTGGGGGGTTAACACCCCCTTCACGACGTGCCAGAAACACATGACGCGCCGCGACTACCACGGGGACCTATACCGTCACAAGGGCGCTGGACGACCCCGTGTCCGAACGCCCTTGGTCCCCATGCGACGGGTCAGCCGAGTGGCCCCGCCACCTGCCACACGGTCGCAGACGATAGGGAGAGCGGCCCTCTCAATACCGACACTCCTCTTCCTCTGCGACCCCACCGCGTCCGCCATCAAACGGTGGCGACCCCGCCAAGGCCGCGGAAGGCAGGGAGAGCGGCGCACCTCGATACCGACACTCCTCTCCCGCCGCGGCCTCCACCTCTCAGCGGCCATGCTGCCCATACAGCACGGCCGCCCGCCTCAGTTGTGGTGCCTCCCATACGACACCACAACCTACTACCACTCCAACTGGGCTTAGAGGACAAAACCCAGCGGAGCGGTCCTTCCCGGGGCCGGCCAGTTCGCCGCCTGCGTTGGTACGGCCCCATGGGTTCCTCTTGGCTTCATCGCGGGTGACGAAGCCGCGATTACTAAGCCCCCCCGCCACGGCAAGGCGGGAACCCTTCGGGGGGGAACCGAACCTAGCCTAACCTAACCTAACTAACCGAACCGAACCTAGCCTAACCTAACTAACCGAACCGAACCGAACCTAGCCTAACCTAACCTAATCTAACCTAACTAACCGAACCGAACCTAGCCTAACCTAACTAACCGAACCGAACCGAACCTAGCCTAACCTAACCTAACTAACCGAACCTAACCATTTTTTGTAGATAATTTTATGATTTACAATTTTTGTCGATATATTTTTATGATAAAACTTACCGTTTTGATGAAAATCGTGAAAAATGAAGGGGAATTTATGTAGCTTCGAATGTCTAAATTGACCGGACTAAATAACTTTTATCTAATGTTTAATCTAAATTATGTTTCATTTCCCTTCCTCGCTATTAAAGTTATGTAATTAAAAAACTATTACCAAAATATATGAAGTTTAGGTTAGTAAATATTTGCATAATTTATAAGTTTAACAACTTAATTATTACAGGTTAAATAAAAATTTAATAAAATTTATTGTACAGTATAAACAATTGAAAAAACACTGACTCTATAGGTACCAACAACGATAGGACCCTTCAAAAAATACTACCCGAATGAGAATAAATCACCCCTATTTTAATTATACTGATGTGGTGTATGGACCTTATTTTCTGGGTATAATCTAAAACTTGATGGTATGGTAGGTACATGTGCTTTGCAAGACACCAAGCAGAGTAAATTAGACCTCTGGCGGAAGGTCTCGAAGATAAGATAGATATATAAGGAGGATAGGATTATGATAAGATAGATTGTGTATAAGGTCAGTGAAAGTACCTAGAAATAAATGAATAATGCACTTTAAAGGGGTCATTTTATTTAAGTCATAATTCCTTATAAAAGATTACTCATTTGGTTAGTTAGTGAAATATAGATTTTTAAAAAATCGATATCAAAAATTACGAATTTTTGACCTCATTTAACCACTTAAATAATAATGCTCAAAATACCAATAAAATATCAATACCATAAATGGACTAATTTAAACGAACGTTTTTAATGTAGTCGTTAGTTATTCCTTAATAAATAAATAAACTAGATCCATTACTATCTTGGAAGAAACATATTGAGTCGACCTGTAGAAAAATGGCGAAAGTAATTTGCAACTTAGACCCATTTCTTTAGATAAAGCTCTGAAAGACATGTATAGTATTACGCATATATTTACTCAATTATGTCTTATGGTATCATTTTATTGGGGAGCTCTACAGATTACGAACGTATTCTTAAATTACAAAAGCGTGCCATAGATATACAGAGAGTCATGTCGTGATCATTTCAAAAACCTTCGGATATTAACATCAGTAGCGGTATTCATAATGGAGGTCATAAGATACGTAAAAAATAATTTGAAAGAATATAAAATCAGAGGCGAAAGTAGCAAACGTGCCACGCGGCAGAAAATGATGCTAGAGCCGATTCACCATCGACTAAATATGGCAAAACAGCTTCCTAAAATAATGGGCCAAAAGCTATATAACAAGCTCCCGATAGATCATAAACTAGGTCCAAAAACCAGGGCTAAAATACTCTCAAGTATTTTTGATACTTAAAGTATTACGTACGGGTGGCGTGGGCGCGACTCGTAGCGCGCCACGCACCTTGAAAGTAAAATACTTGCATAGAAAGTTAACTCTTTCAGTCTTGGTGGGTAGTGTCAGTAACCACCTCTTCTCTAATTTTTTAATTAAAATCCAGACCTTGTAGTATTGAATTATTATGAAAGTTCAGACCATACTTGACGTGACGCGGCCAATTGTGAATAATTTCAGTGAGTGACAATTCAGTTGCTTTGAATTGATTGTTGCCGTATCGTACATTTTAGAGATTCGTTGATACAAAGCTACAAAGCTGAAACAGGTAAGTAAGCTTTTATCATAATTTTTTTTTATTCAATGTCTTTTTATATATCTCTTTTATACATGTATCGGTAAAAGAATTATTAATTTTATGTTTTCGATAAGTATTTAGAACAAAAGTGTGGTGGTTATTAACGCTAAAAAGCTGAATTTTTCTTAATTATTTCAGAACTAGCAGCGCCCCGCGGTTTCACCCGCATAATTCCCGTTCCCGTGCGAATTCCTTGATAAAATTTAGCCTATGTGTTATTCCAGACTATAATCTATCTTTGTGCTAAATTTCATCCATATCCGTTCAGTAGTAGGTATTTGCGTGAAAGAGTAACAAACATCCATACTTACAAACTTTCGCGTTTATAATATAAATAAGTAGGATGTCACCGGCTAACAGATAGAGAAATGGAAGAGTTCTTGTTGGAAGACATTCCTTCAGGTGGCGATAGTATTTGTAGCGATGATGATGCCGAAGAGGATACTGAAAATGAGCCAAATCTACTGGTATTAGGCGATTTGATAGGAGAAGTTCAATTAACTGATGATGCTAATTTTGATGGTGATGATGACCTGCCTTTGTCTAGCTTAGTAAGCCGGAATTCCGATCCTGTCGAGTCCAACACTTTGAGTTCAGACAGACCAATTACAACAGCTCCAAAATGGAAGAAGAGTTTTCTGAAAGTGTGGGAATAGCTGAAATGGAAAGTTCAGTATTTATTTTATCAAACGGTCATGATCCTAAAAATGTTGAAAAAGTTAACCACAGTGTCTTGTCCAGAAGCAGTAAAAGACTACAACGCAAATATGAACTTTGTCGATAAATTTGATCAACTAAAAGGAAGCTATGCTGTGGACAGAAAATCCCACAAGTGGTGGCTCAGGATTTTTTTCACTTCCTTGATGTTGTGTTGGCAACAACGCTTTCGTAATTTATAAAGAACTACAGTATTCTCTACGCCAAGACCTATCAAAATTGACGTTGAAAGAATTCAGACGAAGTGTTTACAAGGTTTACTGACGCCAGCATATCTCAGACAAAGACACGATTCAGTGAACAGCAATCGCAGCTCCACAGCCTCTTCTCCAGGACCTGCACAACTCAAACGACAAAAATCTACAGAATCTGAGAAAATTCACCTGGAATGAGAGTACTACTTCTAGAAGATGTTGTAAATGTAGACATGTATAGTGCAATACATGTAAAGTGCCCCTGTGCCTACGCAAAAGAAAAACATGTTTCTCTGAGTTTAATTTGCCTGCGGGAAAGTTCAATAAACATTATAATTTTAATAAATAATAGACACCATACATCTTAGTTTAATTTGTACCAATAGTCATGGTGGTTAGTGTGACTAACCACCTCCTACCTTGAAAGCCTTAATACCTAAATTTTTTTTCTTACTTTTTTTGATATTTTATTTGTAATTGATGCTAAAACAAACATAAAAATGTTTATAATATTCTCAATGTAAAAGCGTGAATGAAAGAGTTAATCCTAGTTTGCATGAGAATAAAGCTCGTAATTGTGTGAGCAAAAAAATACTTGCAAGCAAAACCAGCCAGGCTAAAATGCTTTCATAAGATATTGATCCGTGCGCATTTTGTTATAGAGAACAAAATAGTATCTACGACAAATACTTGTAACAAATTACTTTTTCAATATTTTAATTTATGAGCATGGATAGATTCATACCTGCTTTTAGGTTTTATTTTCTAGTAAGTACCTACTATCTATTTAATAGTACCTAACTTTACCGATTAAATGAGATACCTAATAAGATTTATTTTTGATGTTATTCACTTATGAATTCAGTAAGGTACATGAATTTAAATAAGAAGGTAACCTTAGATCACTATCTATGTACCTATCTAATTATAACAGTCATAGTTATTCTGTTTTAAAATATCTAGTAAGCTATTAGCTGAGAGATTGGGACGTGTGCTCTTCATTGTAGGCGTGGAATTAGATTTTAGTTGTACCTAGTTATTATGAAAACCCAACGCCTACATAAAATTAATAGCACACCGACGTCTGCTATTAGTTTTTTGTAGGGGGCGTGTTTTACTAGTACTTACCTAAGGAAGGGAGACTCGCTTCTCACTCTAGTCTCTAGGTAGGTACTCGTATCGTAGGTTTGAAGAATATCTACTTGATACTTTAAGTTTCAATTTGTTATTTTGATTGATTTAATGAAGACTCATAAATTACAAGTTTAACATACTGCTGGCGATCGCGCAGATAGTCGGCGAAAAGTCTGAGAAGATTATTCGCGAAGCCTATGGCGCTTAGTTTGGATATCGAAGTAGAGCACGTCCACCTGACAACCAAGATCTATGTTATTTGAGATGAAAGAAAAAGAGAAAGAAAACACGTTTATTGGTTCGCAGCTTAAAAACTAGGTAGGTAGTTAGATTAACATAAAAATTATTAACATAAACACTTAACTACTTATATATACCCACCTATGAACTAATTAATAATAACCTAGGCGTAGTCAGCGAACCAATAGCGCCCGTCTCAGCATAATGTTGCTCCACACAGAGTTGAGCTGGTTTTCTGACAGGACCTTTGATTTGGCGCGTGTTATCACGGGCGACAGAAAAAGGATACATTAAAAAAAAATTAAAAGAAAAACTAATAAGAAAAAATAAACACAAAAAAAGGGACTAAATTAAACATATATAGACACAGCCTAGTTTTGGTAGGTGAATAATCTATAGCAGACCCTTTGCAAGGTCTACGTTAGGGTGTAAGGCTCACTTGGACTTCGAATATAGTAATTATGGTTTTATTCTTCAACTTCTTGAGAGGCTGTAGTTTATCAAGGGTAACAATAGTGCTAAATAATGACACTGACATGTGAAGTTTGACCGGTTCTTGTGATTGAGAGAATGAATCAAATTCTATTTTAGAAGTTTATGACACTCTAACATAGACACTGGCAGAGTCGTGGCGAAAAGCAAGCGGAGCCATAAAAAAGAAGTTGAAGTTGAAGTCTATGGTCATGAATGGACTTGGATCACTGACCTCTTTAAATACAAGTACGCTGGACCTCTGATAAGCCGGGCTTTAGGGAGCCGATTTGATTTTCGCCATTTTGGCGCTGATCGTAGAAGTGGGTGGGAAAGGAACTAATAATAGAGATGGGACAATGAGATAAAATACATCGATAAGACATTTCCGACGAGTTGTATAATTAATTGTACTAGGTAATATTATAAAGCTGACTAGTTTGATTGTTAGGTTGAACGCTCAAATCTCAGAAACTGCTTGTCCTAGGATAAGCCGAAGCCGGACTAACGGGTATTTAGTACCTATGTGGCTAGCTAGATCCAAAAATTAACAGAGAACGTTTTTTAAATAGAAATGTATTTTTTTCAGGATGGAGTGGAATAGGTAAGGTATTTATAGAAAATAAAAATATATGTACAATCCTTTAATATTTTTTATTAGTTTCCGTCATCATTTTCATAGTTACATAGGTAACATAATAAAATTATCGTACTTTGCGTTTAACAGGGAAATTTGAATTATTTTCGTAAATGTTAGACATCACTACAAAATTACACTAAACATATCATTGAATAGAAGAATAATTTTTGTCAGACAGTGTGACTAAATAACATAATCTCCGAATAGACTTTATTACTTAAGGTAATACAATTAATTTTTCCTCCATACAAACGTAGAAAGCTAATTACTCCGCCGTAGTCTTGATTTTATCAAAGAATTTTTAACTCTCTGCAATGCTTTTTTGGATGACCTTTTGCAACCACCTTTTCATGTGTTAGAGGACAACTAGATTGTAGCTTAGACCTTGCCTTCTTTGAAGCAATACTCTGTTGCGGGTTGGAACTTGCGCTTCGACGCTTTCGACCTAGAAACAAAATTTTTGTTTATCAACAACTAAACCACAAATGAAAAGTAAAAATATATCAGTATACTGTTTTATAGCGCATTCTTGAAATAATTTACATACAAGGAACATGACGTGGTCCTAATTTTATTGATTAAGTACTTACCACTCAAGTTGGTATTATTCTGATCCATAATTAATGTTCTTTTTACATCAACAGGTATTGTCGGTTAGGTACAGGGAGTGTCTTATGTCCGTCGAAAACCTGTGAATTATTAAAAAATTATATTTATTTGATAATAAAAATCGGTCATCGGCGAATTACGTTCTTGAAAGTAAATAGATATCTATAGCAAAAATATCGATAAGTTTTATCGACAGGTAACTTTGACAGCACTATTAAACTTTATTGTTGATAAAAAACCGGTAATATGAAGATAAATATGTTATTATTACGTATAATAATGAAGATAAGTTTAATTTGTTATTAGCCGAAGATTAGCCGTAAATTCACTTACTTGCAGAATGTAACTCCAGTTCCCTTCTGATAACGAGTTTTGCATAACACACACTCTTTCATAGTTTACCTATGAATGCCTACCACTTATTTATGTATGAACTAAATAAATAAGACACAACAAACAAGCTAAATCGCGTTAAACCACCAAAAACACTTTAAAAACACGGGAGATAATACAAACGAGACAACGGCCGTTTGTCAGTTACGTCAGATTTAGTTGTCTTCCCACGCATTGGGAAGCTTCAAATAGGCACATTCAAGAGCTGTCATTTCAAAGGGTATCAGAGGTCCAGCGTACTTGTATATATAGAGGTCAGTGACTTGGATGGTCTATGGCATGGCATGGAGGAAGGAAGGATTGCTCTGATCACCGGACAATGGTTGAAAATCACAATAAAGCCAGTTTTTGATGATATTTGGTGATAAACCCTGAATAATATAGGGCTCCAGCGACGGCGAGGCTTCATCAGAAGTGGGATGGACTCAGGTTCTACAAGTTTGTTTTAGATGAATGTGGCGATGGCGAGCAATGGCTGACGCACGTGGACGCTACGAATGATCGCTGCGGTCTTAGAGGAATTATTCTAAGGCTGCGGTACAACAACAGCTACTTGCAGAGAGGATTCCGCTCTTTTCTGAGAATACAAACAAGCGGAATGTTTAATAATGCAAGCACTATGATGGTTGGACCTTAATGTTGGACTGGTTTGTAATGCGTGAAGTCTGGTAAGGTGTGATCGTTCCACAATGACTTATAAGATTTAGTTTCTACGAATAGAAATGATTGATTGGTAGGTACTTAACTACTTACCTATGGTTAAGTTACAAAGGTATTGTGCTAACTATCCTAGCATTTTTAGTTTATTGTAACCAAATCATAACATTTTCATCAATGCTAAAGAATCAAAGAAGTTGCATCTCGTATGAGGGAGGGTCGCGGGTTCAAGTCCCGCCGAAGTAGAAAATGTTTGTGAAATGTTTATATTTCTTGAAAGAATTTAGCACTTACAACAAAAATCAGTCAAAGCTGATCAAGTAACCCTTTTGTTATTAAGTTATAGTTCGCGTCATGTAAGAAGAACGCTGGCGGTCAAGCTGCGCAGAAGGCGATTTATAGGTCTATTTGGAGGTAGGCGGTGGGGCGCGGGGTGGAAGGGTCATGCGCCGCATCCTTGCCGGTGAGCTATTGGTTCGTCAGTTGACATTTGCTGTCACACGTCACGTTTCTTGTCAAAATACCATCGCGCACAAAAGTTTACGAAATGGTTTTACATTTTAATGGTTTTTGAAAATTATGCACAAAGGTAAAGGAAATAGAGGGAGAGACCGATTACTGTAAAAGCGATCATTTGGTAGATATGATTACAGAAACATTTATTATTCGTGTAGGGGATGATGATTCTGACTCAAATAATGATGAAAGCTCAAGTGACGACAGCGACGATGATGAAATAGCCACCTCCAGTATCAATCCCGCGTCCTCATCTGGTTTTCACGTCACCCAAGACGACTTAATGGATGGAGTTGCTACATTACATTATTTTTTTGTAATTAGATTAAACATTCTAAACTGAATCGAACTTGTTTTTAATTTAATCTAATATTATTTTCTAATAAGCAACACCAAGCCGCGAGTGAAATATTAGTTAAAAATAGGCACAGCAAATTGGCATAGTACTATCGTACGCGAGTGTACCCATGCGCGAACATACCCCTTCCACTTTCTTCCAGCGCTCTTTTTACGTGACGCGACCTATACAAGTCTATATTTAGGTAGCTACTGTGGGTTGGTTATAATAAAAGATAGTTTGTGCGATATACAGAGTCTATTTAATACACAGAAACACAAGAAAGAAAGATACAAGAAATGACATTTACGATAATCTATAAACCAGGCCATGCGTTTTCTAAGGGAGGTTGCTGGACTGACTGAGGTGTGACACTGAGGGCTCGGCTTAGCCGCTGTAATTTGCTGAATTAACGAAACGCGTTTGCGCCGTGTACTATATCCTAAACTGTGTCACCACAACCCTACCTATACCTTTGATAAAGGCTCAGTTAAATATGGCATCATGTACATAGTGTGAATAATGATAGCCCTTGTTCTTTGAATCCTGAATCTATTTGTTGTTTCTGTTATAATTTATTATTTTCAGAGTTCAATAACTGGAAAATACCAAACATTACATGCCAAAAGAGTACAGAACAAAATGGTTTGTCAACAATATTGAATCATAGAATAGAAGCGGATGATACTCATACTTTGATGATGGGATACCCAATACCCAGAGAGGAGATCAGCTTTACATGGTCTGTGTGAATATCAGTGGAAGGTATCAATATCAGGGAAATGCACAGATGTTTCATTTATTTTAGTTCCAAAGTAAGTGTTCAACAACAACAAAGAATCGATGGTTATAGAGATGTTTAACTTTGAAAAAGAATAAAATAAATTTCCTTGTTTTTCCAATTCTATAATAGTACCTGGGATTTGTTAGAAATTCAACCAGTATCTATTAATGTTAATGAATGATTTATGGTGTATGACAATAAAAATGCCTTCATCGTGTTATGGATGATTTATGGTGTAAGCATGTCAACAAAAATGCCTTCCCATTTAGCTAACATGCTATGATGACCAACCAGATATGTTTATGTTGTGTGTAAATATTGTAATTTTTTAAGGTGTCATTTATTTCTCTACTTTGCGTGTTATTTTATAGTTATTACTATCTCAGACTCTGATGTGTTTTGTTGTAAGCTTTTGTTCATGTAGGTAACTTATTTGTCAAGAAGCAGAGGTCAAAATCAAAATCAAAATCATTTATTTGCAGACAACGGGTTACAGGTTGTACAGGTGTTTTACAGGTGTTGTTCGGTTTCTTGTTGTTTTTGGTCTAGTGTGGTTTCTTGTTGTTTTTGGTCTTTTGTGGTTTCTTGGTGGACGGACATGGTGGAAAGTGCATTGTGGGGCATACTGGGACCGGTGGCTCAGTATTCGTTCTCCAAGCATGAACTGTGCTGCTTGGCTGAACGAGGTGTGTGCATCTTGGGTTCCTACACCCAAGATTGTCCTCCAGACGTAAACTGTGCCGTCTGGCTGGATGTGTTGTGTGGCATATTGAGAAACAGTGTCTCAATATTAGTTCTCCAGGCATGAACGGTGTTGCCTGGCTGAACAGGGTGTGTGCGTCTTGGGTTCCTACACCCAAGGCTATCCTCCAGATGTGAAGTGTGTCGTCTGGCTCGATGTGTGTGTTGGGAAAACGGTGTCCCAGTATTAGTTCTTCAGGCATTGTGTTGCTTGGCTGAATGTCGTGTCTTTATTCTGAACAGTGGTCATGATCAGATTATTGTTTTGTGGTTGTTTAGCATCATGTGTCCGTTCCATCAGACTTTGTTTTAGTGGTATATACTTTGGTGAATTTGGTGCTAGCTTTTGGTCAAACAGAGAGCTTCTGTTATCGATTCTCTCAACTCAATCACACTGCTAGTTTGTGCAATTGTATCTCATCTGTGGTCAGTAACTATCATTGGTTGTTTGGGTGGTAGGACCCAAAGTACCTGCCTGGTTCGATGTGTAAGGTGCCTGCACTTAAGTGGGTGACATACTCAAAGAGCTGTTGTTTGTAAACACATAGTCTCGGTTGGCAGACGTGTGGTTGTTGCGCGTCCTTCGGACGGATCGCGGGTGAGGGTGGATGTATGGTTTGTAGATAGAGACCATGCTGTAGTGATCGCGGCGAGCAAATGCGGCGCCGCCGGTGCCTGTTCGTGTCTAGCTAGATGTTACAGGTGGAATGATGTCAGGATTGGACGAGCGCTATATGTTTTGTATGCAAGAGGCGATACGGTGAGTTGGACAAGGCAAGGAAGACGACGCTCGCTACCTGTGCTGCATTTCATACAAAATTGCATAGTATTTGCCATGAGGCGAGTGCTATTTCTCTGGGCTGGGCTTGTTGCAGTTCTTCGAAGGCAATGGCTATTTGTCCGATCTGGCTATAGTGTAGTGCAAATGGCTGAAATCGTCTGCTGCCAAGAACAAGAAAGAAAATTCTGCGTCTGTGGTTGGTGTGGCCAACTGTACCTAACAATTACCCTATCTAGCGTGTCTGTTCGTGGTGGCCATTATGTGTCCGTTGTCCTATAGCGTCCGCGGACGGCCGCATGTCAGGTATTGGCCGTATAGACACAGCCTAGTGTTGGTAGGTGAATAATCTATAGCAGACCCTTTGCAAGGTCTACGTTAGGGTGTAAGGCTCACTTGGACTTCGAATATAGTAAGTATGATTTTATTCTTCAACTTCTTGAGAGGCTGTAGTTTATCCAAGGGTAACAATAGTGCTAAATAATGACACTGACATGTGAAGTTTGACCGGTTCTTGTGATTGAGAGAATGAGTCTATGGTCATGAATGGACTTGGATGGTCTATGGCATGGCATGGAGGAAGGATTTCTCTGATCACCGTACAATGGTTGAAAATGACAATAAAGCCAGTTTTTGATGATATTTGGTGATAAACCCTGAATAATATAGGGCTCCAGCGACGGCGAGGCTTCATATAGTTTTTAAAGGCTTGATGCTTAAATATGTCACCGTTAAATTGTAAATAACGTTAGATTACAATCTATCTAGCGAGATTGTAATCTGTCGATAGATTGTAAACCGTAACATTTGCTTATAATTTAACGCTTTATTTTTCGGTAGATTATAATCTATCGAAGTGAAGCCGTCAAATTATAAAATAGAACGCACCTATCGCGCTGATTTAATCAGGATGAATTTACCACAGAGTTACAAACCTATTACAGCGGGCATAATGAAAATAGTATAAAAATACAGTGGAGAAATCAAAGAATACAAAATGTTTTAAAGTTGTTAGACGAGTTGGTAACTACAACACAATAAAATTATGTTTTCAAAAACATTACTATATTATTTTCGACTTGTTTTTTTTATATTTTGATTTAATTTTGTGATAGTTTTTTCTCTAAGAAATTTTCATTATTTTTTCAATTTTACGTTGTGTTTGAGGAGAAAATATTTTTACGTTTCTGATTTTCTTATTTTGAGACCATGTGATATCAGAATTATTGATTAAGAACCCACTTAATAATAAATAAATAAATAATTCCGGACAGTCCACACAGCATAGTAGTATATTATTGGGCACACGACCCCACTTCAGAGCCTTCGGCCCCTCCGTGGGGTGTGCTGCCCAATAATATTGAATTGAATTGGATATAACTTATTTAGTTCCTGAAATTGATGTCATTCTACTTCCAACACTCTCATAATGAAGTTTGTTAAACAGCCAGAATCCTTACATTTGGACAACATTAGTATTGATTCTGAAAAAAAAAACTTCCGTCATGGAAAACTTTTACCAAACACTATACGTTGCATAATCTGTGGACCATCTAACTGTGGAAAAACTAATTTAGTAATTGGTTTACTCCTCCATGAAAATGGATTGCAGTTTCAAAATGTTTATGTGTATTCTAAAACTCTTTATCAGCCAAAGTATGTATTTTTGGAACGCGTTTTTAAGATGGTTCCAAGTATAACATTTTCTAAATATCATGAAAATGAAGAGGTTTTAAAACCAGAGGCTGCAAAATGTAATTCTACCATAATATTTGATGACGTAGCATGTGAAAATCAAAATAATGTGCGCGATTATTTTGCGATGGGTAGACATAAATATATAGATTGTTTTTATTTAAATCAAACTTATAGCAAAATACCTAAACAGCTAGTAAGAGATAATGCAAATTTAATTATCCTCTTTAAGCAAGATGATATTAATATGAGACATGTTTATGATGAGCATGTTAACACGGATATGACTTGGCAAGAATTTCGAAACATGTGTTCAAATGTTTGGAGAGAACCTTATTGTTATTTAGTGATAAACAAAGATTGTGAAAAAAATAATGGATGTTATCGTAAAAAGTTTGATACCTTTATTGAGTTTGATTAAATCCCAATCATCCATAGCTTCATCTCTATTCACTTAGTCATATTTGTTGAAACGTAGCAAGTGTCGGTCGTGTGACTTTTAACTTCGTCATCAACTTAAAAATAAAGTTATAAAGAAAAATGCATCCTGTGCATCGTTACTATGCTACTGAAAGTAGGCGCTTAGAGAGTTTTAAAAACTGGCCAATCGGATTGACTCAAAAGCCAGTGGATCTGGCAGATGCAGGTTTTTTTTATACTGGACAAGGTGATAGAGTTATATGTCATTATTGTGATGGAAAACTTAAGGACTGGCCACCCGATGACAAACCATGGGAAGAACATGCACGCTGGTTCAAATCCTGTTTATATGTTTTAATCATGAAAGGTGAAGAATATGTACGGAATGTTGATAGTTGGATTGACAGAAATCCAATACCCAGTGATGATTGTAACAAAGTTAACGAAAATAATGTTATAAAAACTAGTACAACTGTTATCTGCAAAATTTGTTTAGAAGAAGAGGTAAACACATGCTTCACACCTTGTGGTCATGCTGTGGCTTGTGCCAAATGTGCTCTTACAATCTACAAAAACTGTCCCATGTGCAGAAAAGTGTACACAAACATTATTCGATTGTATTTTTAAGCAAGTACTATAAATAATAAAACTACAGCTAAAATTGATCCATTCCTATGCTATAACTCTCACGTGCATCGCGTAGTTCATTTAAATTATTTATATCATGACGGAAAAGGATATCAAAAGACAAATTGTGAATGCTGCAGAAGCTGTAAAAAGAAAGGTAAGAAAGATGAGAAACATTGAAACGGAGAAAAGTTTTGTTCTGGATTCCTTTTTTAAACCAATAACAGAACCCCTGAATCAAATGGTGAAAAAAGAACTACAAGTTGGTACAAAATGTACAAATGAACCTAGCTTTGAAACATCAAGTCCATTGGATAAAACACTAAAGAAAGGAGTATCTTCAAGTGTCGGGTTCAATACATCTAGCCCTCAAAATAAGGTTTCAAACGAATCAGACAATTTAATAAGCTCAGAATCTGAGGATGAGTACCATGAAGAATCATTCAAAACAAGCACGAGTGAGCCTAGTTATGAAGATGAAGTTTCTTCGTGGTCTTTAAATTTAGAAAATGTAAGCGATGTTCCATTCGAATGAACGTGGTAAACTCATGATGGGATCCGCACGTGTGCTTATTTTTGATGATGACTTCCAAGTTGGTACAAACAAATTTAAAAAGACACCTGGCTTAGTCGAGCTTTTATTCAAAAGAGCTCCTGATCTTTCAACAGTAACTGATCACGATCTAAGAAATTATAAGTTGATGTTGTTGGAAACAAATGTTCATCGGCGAGATTATGATCCACATAAACCAATTAGAAGTAACAGAGGACGAAAATACTTACACATCATTAAACCGTTATTTAAGTTAAGAAATGTTTCTGGAAGCACTGTCAGTAGTCAACCGAATATACATGGAGGTGAAGGGTTGCCTATTTTGAAGAAATGGAAGAAAAATGTTGATTATGTTTATTGGGATGATCCTAATGAATTGGTTGATAGGTTGAAATTATTAATTGCTTCTCGAGATGCTGGTAACACTGGGTTGGATAATGAAATTATATCTATTGTAGAAGAGTTACGTGAGTGTGGAATTATTTCAAATAAATAAGATACAGTTCAAAACATGCTTTCATTCAAGCCTGATCCTTTTAACCTATCAGTTCCCCATAATAATGGATAAATTTGGTCACCACATAAATAAACGATTACGCTTGTCCGATTTCCTAGAAACATCTGACAAAGCATTATTACCAGAAGAAATAGATGTACAATCAAAGAGATTGACTGGTGTTTTAATTCCTTTGAAAGCAAATGATGTTGTGAATAAAGAATACGTAGATAAAAAGTTTGAATCATTTGTAAACAAACAAGAAGTTTATGATTTATTAAACACTGCAAAATTAGACATCCAAAAATATATTCAACAATTCATGAAAGACTACTATACAAAATCTGATATAGATAAAATTCGTACATTACTATCTATAAAATGAGTAAACTGCAAGTTGTTAACGAAATTCATAAAGCAGCACGAAAAAATTTTATTCGACGACCTGTTATCTTAAAAGGAATTGACGACTTATGGCAAGCAGATCTTATTGATTTTCAAAATTTAAAATCTTATAACCATGGTTTTAGTTTTATATTAGTAGTATTAGATTGTTTCACAAAGTTTACTTGGGCCATCCCAGTTAAAACCAAAACAAAATCCGAGATTGCTAATGCATTTAGTAATATCTTAGATATAACAAACCGTAAACCGGTTAATTTACAAACGGACATGGGTACAGAATTTTATAACAACGAGTTTAATAAAATTACTACGTTGAATAAAATTAACCATTATTCATCATATTCAGTAAAAAAAGCTTCTATTGTTGAACGAGTAATAAAAACTCTGAAAAATAAACTGTACAAAGATTTTAGTTTGAGAGGTAGTTACAAATGGGTTGGTAAGCCATTAGAAAATGTTGTAAATACATACAATAATACAATACATAGAATAACAAAGTACAAACCAAACGATGTTAACAAGTCAAATCAGAATATAGTAATGAAAAATATAAAAAAACACAGATAAAAAATATTCGATTAAAGTTAAGCAAATTAGCTATAGGAGATTTGGTACGGATAAGCAAATATAAAAGTACTTTCGAAAAGGGTTATACACCAAATTGGTCAACTGAATTATTTTTGATAAAAAAAGTTAATCTTACAAATCCTTTTCCTGGACTTTTTATGAACAAGAACTTCAGAAAACAAGCTGTCCTAATATTTATTTAATTGAAAGAATTTTAAGAAAAAAAGGTAGTAAGCTGTTAGTTAAATGGTTAGGTCACCCCAATAGTGAAAATAGTTGGATTGAAAAACGTGCACTGTTATAATAAGAGTTAGAAATTATATAAAAATATGTAGAAAAGGTTATAATCAGTCATTTCTATCTAAACAATGCGCGGTGGAGGACTAGTTAATAGTCTGATAAATAACTTACCATTTGAGTTGCATTTACCTGGATATAATTATTGTGGTCCTGGTACAAGATTAAGAAAACGTTTATTGCGAGGTGATAAAGGAATTAATCAGCTGGATAACGCTTGTATGCAACACGACATTGCATATAATAATTCTAACGACTTAAAAGATCGACATAAAGCTGATTTAGAACTATTAAACATGGCTAAGGAGCGAATAAAGTCTAAGAATGCTGGGAAAGGAGAGAAATTAGCATCGTGGCTAGTAAGCAAAGTAATGAAAAATAAAGTAAAGCATGGCGCAGGAACAAAATCATTCAAATCTATTGTTTCTACAATTCGTAATCATCTTAAGAAATTAAAACCATCAAACAATTCAAAAGCTATACATGTAGCATATTCAGCTGCGAAAAAACTAGTTAAGAAACATAAAGGTGTTCGAATGCCACGCATCATACCACTACCGAAAACAGGAGGCATTCTCCCACTGATACCAATATTTGCAGGTCTGTCTGCACTTGGTGCGTTGGCTGGAGGTGCTGCTGGTATTACTAAAGCGGTAAATAATCACAAATCTGCCAAAAAGAACTTTGCAGAAGCTCAAAGACATAATACAATGATGGAATCAATTGCTTTAGGAAAAGGTCTTTATATGAAACCTTATAAGAAAGGAAGTGGACTCTTTGTGGAAAGTTCAAAAAACTGATGAAAAGGTTACCCGATCGTGCTCTTACTAATATAGAATTATCTAAATATGCTTATGAGTACATACCCTTTTTTAGAGGTGTTTATATGAGAGATGAATTGCCCAAAAAACCAAAAGATATCGAATGTGGTATTATTAATTTAGATAGTTCCGAGAATGAAGGTACACATTGGGTAGCCTATGTGAAAAGATTTAGTTATTGCGAGTATTTTGATAGCTTTGGAGATTTAAAACCTCCTGAGAACCTAGAGATAGTTAAATATTTAAAATCAAATTTAGCATACAATTATTGTAGCTATCAACGGTTTAACACGAAAAATTGTGGACATCTTTGTTTAAAATTTTTACACGAATTTTGGGATGAATGTATCAGAGCTATTTAATTAATAAAATAAATTGTATAAATTAATACACTTGTTCTAATTTACTCATTTGCAAAATGTCCTTTACACTGTCCATAACTGCAAATAAATCAGCTTTGTCGACTGTATATTATCCAGCTTTGCAATTTGATGGTGAATATGAATGCGCTCTATTGCATTTATCAACGTTTAATTCAATTCCTAACATTGATAGTAAAAACAATATTTTTTTTTATGGAAATAATGAAAATTTAGAAATACCGGAAGGTGCATACGAACTACAAGATATTTCTGATTATATAAGACAGAATTTAAAATTAAAGAACATAACTTTCAATCTGTTTTGCAATAACAACACGTTGAAAACATTTATTTTTTGTAGTAAAGACATACATTTTGAAAAAAACAGCTCTCTTGGAACATTACTAGGGTTTGACAAAGAAACTCTGAAAGCCAATATATTACATGAGTCACAACATCCAGTCAACATTTTATCGACGACCGTGGTAAGAATCGAATGTGATATAGTGAGCGGCTCCTATATCAATGGAAAATCAAGTCATATCATTCATGAATTTGCACCTAACGTTCCACCAGGATATCGAATTATAGAAATACCTAAAAATATCATATACTTTCCTGTGAATCAAACTACCGTAAGCTCTATAAACATAAGATTGTTAGATAATAGGAATAATTTGATAAACTTACGTGGTGAAGAGGTACAGTTGTATTTACATTTTAAAAAAAGATGATCGACTATAATAAATACAGTAATGTAAAAACCAAACACATCAGTGTCAATCGAACAATCAATAAAGAAAGAGCTAAGAGAATAAAAAAATTAACTGAAGAAAATAAAAGATTTCTGAAATTAATTGGACTTGTAAAATGAGTATTTTGGATATATCATACCAATCAATACACCAGCTTTTGATAATACCATCGATGGTATTGAATATCATTCATATAAACCATACGTAACAAGTTTCAACAAAAATGATGAAATTCGCATACCTATCAATCAACAAGATCTATACATATTACCATCAGCAAGTACACTTTACTTAGAAGGTTCAGTGAATGTTGTAAAAAAGGATTCCAAACAAAAAGTTACGAGTGTGGAATTTACTAATAATCCTTTACTTTATCTTTTTCAAGATATTCGTTATGAAATTAATGGAGTGGAAATAGATAGAATCAAAAATGCTGGAATTACAACAACCGTAAAAGGTTTACTATCTTATAATCAAAATGATGCTAGGGTATCGAAAGCATGGGGGTGGGATATCAATGGAACAAAAAGTGATGGAAGTTTTTCAGCTTCCATTCCACTTAGAAATTTGTTAGGTTTTGCTGAGGATTATAAAAAAAATATTATAAACTGTAAACATGAATTGATCCTATTACGCAGTTATACCAATTTAAATTCAGTAAAAATTCCAACTAGTGAACTTCTTGATGACGTAATAATAAACAAATTAGTTTGGCGTGTTCCGCACGTTAAGGTATCAGACAAGGAAAAAGTCAATTTACTAAAACTATTAGAAAAAGATCGTCCTTTACATGTTGCATTTAGAAATTGGGATCTTTACGAGTATCCATTATTACCGCGAACTACTAAACATACCTGGTCTATAAAAACGTCGTCTCAGATTGAAAAACCTAGATACGTTATCATTGGACTACAAACAGACCGGAAAAACTTAGCAGAAAAAGACATGTCACAGTTCGATCATTGTAATTTAAGAGATGTTAAAGTTTATCTCAACTCTACATATTTTCCTTATGAAAGTTTTAATGTCAATTTTCCGAATTCTAAATTTGCATTAATATACGAACAGTATGTAAAATTCCAACAATCATATTACGGACGTAGAAGTGAACCGCTGTTATCTGCTTCTGAGTTTAAAGAAAAAGCACCACTTTTTGTAATTGATTGCTCTAGACAAAGCGAAAACCTAAAATCAGGTCCTGTAGTAAACGTTCGCGTAGAACTTGAGTGTAATTCAGAGATACCGGATCAGACAGCTGCGTATTGCCTCATTCTAAACGATTGCTTGATCGAGTATAGACCACTGAGTAATACAGTAAAGAAAATAACATGAGTTGTAATGATACAGTGATAGTAGATTTGCAAGGATTCAAAGACATTAATAATTATTTTATTATTAAGGAGTTTGCTATTATGATCAACGGATACACTCAAATATTTCTTATAAAACCTCCATATCCTTTCAACAATTTAACTAATGAAGAAAAAAAGCAAGTACGGTGGTTGGAAAATAATCGTGGACTCTTTTGGAGTGAGGGTTTTATCGATCATCGAGAATTCAAGCGCACTATCATACCCTATTTGAATGAAAAGAAAATTATAACTAAAGGTATGGAAAAAATTAAATGGATTCGAGAATTGTGTCAAAATTGTGATATTGTAGATATCAGTGATAAAGGCTGTCCTAATTTAATGAAATTGTACAGTGAATATGAAAAAAATTCTATGAACTGTGTGCATCATAGGAAAACATGTGCTTTGAAAAATGTGTTGTGTATTAAAATGTGGTGTGAAGATTATAAAAGAAGTGTACCTGACACTTGAATTATTTTTAAATTATATAAACATATAATTATTTTATCAGGTTAATAACTAATAATTAAGAACCTAGAATTACTACTACTTAACTGATTGTATGTTTTTAAAAGAATAAATTTGTTTTTGTTTTACCTACTTTGTTTTATTATTTAAATTATAAATGAAAACCCAATAGCTGGTATGTAATTAATATTTATTAAAATAACTTATAACTAGGGAATACATGATAAATTTTCACAAATCTTTTTTACAATTCGTTCTGTTTGATCTAACACCTCATCATCATATATATTTTTAACTATATACTGAGCAGAGACTAGATCGTTTTGAATGTCATCATTAATATCAGTAATTTTAATTTGAATCAATCTTCTACCCTTACAAATATTGCGGCTGAGTACGAATGTAGATTGATGAGATCGAAAAAGATGCTTATCCACACCTTCTGATTTCTTCTTAGAGCGTGTTTTCTTAGCCCGCCTCGTTAAACTATTGAATGTCATCGGAGGCAAGTCTCCCTCCGATTCTCCTGGAGGCACCTGTGCACAGTGGAACAGTAGATCTTGATTGTCGACGCCAAAAAGACCGTCCTGGGTGACATCGAATCCAAGATCTGCCATTATCTGTAAATAAAAATACATACATTAATAACAATTTATCATAGGGTAGGTATATTAAAGACTAAATATTATTTTTTATTAAATTGTTAATCTTACCAGTAGTTTAGCTTCTTGATGAGACGCGGCTGACTTTAATATTGAAGAATTGCGTCAAGGATCTGAAACAGAGAGATGATAAAAATATTTAAAAAAATAACAATATAAAATTTAATAAACTAACATAAAAACAAAATTATAAACTTACAATTTCTGATTTCGATCCGATGTTTCACCTTCAATAGTAAGGTGACGAATGAACTAGTGATCGCTTTGCAGTAATAAGATGAATTTAAAATGTGTGAGTGTATTCAGCATTGTCGTGTTCTAACAGGTTTGTATAGTATGTGACGTAAGTTATACGTCACTTCAGAGTTGGTGTAGACCGAAGCGCCTTGACAAAATATACCTACAGAATAATTATGTACCTACATACTATGTAGGTAGATGTTTCTACCTACATACGTCATAAAGAAGGGTAAAGAGTAAAAAAACAATAAGTTATCGATAAAGCTGTTTATTCTATTTGCTTACATTAAACCACAAAGAAACCTTTTATTTAATAATTTATTTACTTAACATTTAAAATTATTTTATGATTGATTCTATTCTCAAATTACATAGGTAATTATTTACGAAAGCATTGAACCTAAATACTCATAGTTATCACTATAAAGCTAACTAGCTTTTGATGACTCACATAAAGAACACAAACACAAATTCTTCTTCACAATAGTCGTCATAGTCATAGTAGGTCTGAACAAACTAAATCTAGAGGTTCGAGCACCTAAATGTACAATAATAGACACCTAAAATTTATATAACTTGGAAAAGCATTTATTTCTTAAATATACTTGCATTACCCCACGCTAAAGTGGAGATTTTATCAGACGATAGTAACCGTTTATCATCATTGCTAGAAAGTGCTACTTTATTTACACTCTGTGTATATATTTCATGTTTTATTGATTTGAATAGTACATTTTTTTTGCGAATAACGCTGCAGTTATACAAAACATTTTTATAGTCAGATATATTTAATTTTCTTACAACTGATTTTTTCGTACCTTTTGCCTTCTTTATTGTTTTGTCTAATGTTTTAATACAATAAAGTTTTGAGCGCAGTCCTACAAATTCTTTGATAATTCGTCCACCCATTTCATCTTTAAATAGTCCTGGAATCTTCTTATTGATGATGGGCAAGTCAAATTCGTTGTTAACGTCGTAGTTGCTGGTATCAAAATATTTCAAGAAATTTAGTTTAAAATCTAGGTAAGGATTATTGGTTTGTAGATAATATACTAGACTGTCGGTATCAGTATAACATAATTCAACCCGGTTACCATAAAACGGTTTAATAACGGAGTAGTGAAAATCATACATGTGGCTCTTAGATAATTCTAATACAGTAAACCCTATGTATATCGGTTTATCGAGAATAACATGCGATGGTTTCAATTGGACTGCTACTAAATCTTCAGAAAATATCGAAGCACTGTGAAAATATGGGCTGGCTATCAATTTCTCTGCACTATTTGTCTTTTTCGTTTTATTGTTGGAATCACACCACTTGTTTACTAATTTTACTTCTATTCGTTTTTCATTGTTTTCTAACGTCTTTCCAAACACACTGTTATTCAGTAATTTGTAAAAATCACTCGCGAATATAGATTCTGCCTCCTGACGCAACTGAGTGTTAAGATCAATGTATTGCTTTAAAAAATTACTTTGTTTGAATGTAATAGCTCGATGGATTTTTTTTAATACCAAACCATGCTCTAAACATTTTTTTAAATGAACGTAATGAATTATGTAGTGGTATTTATCATACAAATTTGGTATTAGTTTTTTGTTCTTGCCACCTGATGGTATGAATTTTTCTGGGCAAAATGGAAGGTCATTATGTTCAGAGTGCAATGTCTCAGGGTACATTAAATCAACTTCAAGAATATATCCATTTTCAGCAGTTTCACTAATTTTGGTTAAATTTAATTGTAAAATATTTATTTCATCTGTATTCATAAATCTAAAATCAGAATAGGGCAAGCATTGACACATGCTGTAACCATATAAATTGTTACAGTCCAAATACATAATGAAAGATTTTTTATTAGATGGGTTGAAAGTATCGATGTATTCATTATTTGCTTTAACATGTCTTTTAGAGCACAAACAAATGCCACCACGAATACCTTTTTGAATCATTCTAAAAATTTCAACATCGCTTATCAATTCTAACCGAACACCTGTTTTCAATAGCATTGCATCAAATGATAGGCTTGGTGCTGTAAGGTAGAACGCAGGGTCAAGATTATATGATCGTTTAGAAGTCTTTCTAAAGTTTTTAAATATATCCGTTAGCAAGAGAACATCCGTTTTAAGATATAAATCTGTGTACATACCCATGTTTTTAATATTGAACACTGTCCAAACTGCCTGTGCATGTTCATAGTCTTCATCAGTAATTGGTTCATCAGTTATGGAGTTATAAAATTCATTTTTAGATGGCAGACAAGTATCTTTATAACATTCCCACTGAGACATAATAAGGATACACACCTTTTCGAGTAAGCAGGTTGAATTGTTCTTCGTTAGGAAAATAAGATTCCAATTGTTTAAAGTCTTGTTTGTTCATTGTTTTTGCTAATTTTTCTAAGCTAGTCCCCAAAAATTTGAAAGAATCGACAAACCGAACCTGAACGCTTTCTTCTTTAGAAATCGGGATAAACTTAGTGTAAGAAATATAATTTTCTTTAGTTTTAGGTATCAGTTTAATAGACCCTGGAGCTTTGCCTAATTCTTTTATAAAAAGATGACTGTCGTAACCAGATAGGTTGTGAAAAAATATTGGTATGAATTTGGGTAGTTTGTATTGTATATTACAATAACTATGAGCAGCACCTCTATATTTACCAGTCAAATGACAATGATCACGAACTCTATCAACATCCAATATGTGTTCGCAAATGTGACATGTGACAGCGTTTTCAAAATCATGAACGTCGTCTTTTGTGAAAATCATCGGGACGCTATTTTTTAGAATAGAATAAATTTTTTTAGCGTCTTGGTAAATGGATTCTACAAATTTTGTTACACAATCAGAACCGCGGTATGAAACGAGACGATTGTGACTTTCGTCTAAGGTGCACGTTATATGGTAAGCGAAAGCTACAGGTACATGTCGCTGTCGCGTTACTGTACTCGCCGTAATTGGAACAGGTTCACAAGATTCATACCGTTCGAGCATCGTTTCAAAATCTGCATATATAACAAACGGTACAATTTGTTTTCTATTAAAATTTTCAAACTGTATGAATGAACCCTTCGGAGGTAGTTCAGTAGCGACACCTCCACAACTGTGAGACTTAAGGTTATCGCTCGATTCAAAAAATACCAAGCAATCGTCACACAAGTACAATTTACTATGGTGTTTAGTTATTTGATTCTTTACAAGTCGAGACAAATCTTTGATAAGACAGTAATGCGATAAATCGTCATTTTCTAAATAAAGTAAATGAATGACTCTTCTATTTGAGGTTTTAGTTCTGTAAAGAGGTCCTACTACGGTGTTATTTTTTAAGCCATAAATATTAATACCAATATCAGGGTTATTTGCTTCAAATCGCTCAATATCCGTAAAACTTAACGGAAACTTAATATCTTGGACGTTTAATACGTTACGAAAGTCGGGGTATGACGTTACTCTTTCAGGGTGACTGTTTGCAGGATGTAATGCAGCAACAATTGACCATAAAAAACAATAATTATCATTATTGCGAATATTGACACAGGCTTGCTTTGATTTAATTGCAGCTGGCAACTTGATGAAGCTCGAACCTCTTAAAGGTTGATATTTATTAATGTTAATTTCTAGGTGAGAACTGTTCAGAAACGTCCAACCACTATCTCGATCCTGAAATTCTTCATTTTTCTTTAGAAAAGTGCTTTTTAGTTGAAAAATTAATGAATCAATTTCATAATTCTGATGTATAGTAAAATTTTTTGTACAAAATGATTTCACCTCCTGTGTATCATTTTTAACCATCAAAAATAAAGCATAGTATTCAAAATTGACTTTTAAATTTGTATGTTTTTCGAGAGACTTGTCTATTAACATTTTGATTTTGTCTTGAATATTATTTAAAAATAGTTCTATGGAACAGTTATTCTCATAAGGATCCATAATTCTGAAAGAAGCTATACGATTACGAAAAGCTGAATTTATTTTCTCAACGCCTGCACAAAAATGTGAAATGTTTCTATTTTTATGATTAGTGCTGCGTAGATGACCTAACCAGTGACTGCGCTCAACAGTAGTGCTACAAACGGTACAGAAAGGCATTATCGTGAAAATATATTTACGTATCGTTCAGATTATGTTTTACTAAATTGATGTGCTAACAAGTCGAAACTATCTGAAATTATTTATCATAAAAATAACAAAATAATATTTCAGCATTCAAGCACTTCTAGCATTATATGTTAAGTGTCATATACGATAAAGTTTAGCAACTGTTAAGCTTTATATTAAGTGTATGAATATCTAATTCATAGTCTTAACTTTATGATTTATTTTAATGACGTGTGTTTATTTTATCAGAATAATAAATAGGTTCCGATCCATCGAAAAGTTTATGACAATGACTCATAAATTTCTGTAGAGTGTTCCAATGCGGAGTATCTTTATCAATTTGTACCTTCAAGGCCACCTCAGCTTTTTTCCATCTTTCCAGGCACGGGGTATTAGTTATTTCCTAAGTGTTATAAACTTTTACCTCGACGAAATAGGTACCAGTCAGGTCTGCCGTGCGACGCACCTTCCCGTTTGCAACGCGAGACACCAGGGATGATGTGAGCTCTCCACTCGTAGTCGGTGGAGGGATCTCGAATGTGTCTTCTAACCCAAACAGGTCCGCGTTACCAATGCGATCCCCTTTAGACCAAGTAACTCTGTAAAACAAATATTAAATTATTTATTGAATTGATCAGCAGTAGACGATAATGATGATGATGATGGTGGTTGTAAATGAGGATATTAGTAATATATCAATACTTTATATGATAAATGTGTAAGTAACTCAGTCTACCTACCTGTTCACAATCGGCTGAACAGATCTTAATAAAATTTTGCAAGAATATAGATAATATAATACGATTTGACATTACCAAAACTATTGTTTCAAAATGAACCTTACAGTGGTCGAACACTAACCAAATTACAGGCAACAGCATATTCTATTGCTTGGTACCCAAAACCTTAACTCAGTTTGCGTCGCATAGCAGAAAAAGTGAGACATTCTGTTGATGTCCCCAATGAATTATTTTCCAAACTTTTGAATGTCATACACAGGGAACACAGTGAAGTATTCAAACTTAAAACTTGCACAGTGAGAGACAGGGTCGGGTTTATTGATTGGGCCACTCCGGGTATTTATAGAAGTAGGAATAAACTATATGACCTTTATGCTTCTCGAGAAACTATGTTACACGATCCTGCGTTTCTATTGTATGTAACCAACTATTCTAAAACATTTAAGAAAGTTTGCAACACAGCAAAATGTCTATTTTTAAAGAATGTAATAATAAAATCATCTAATAAAATAAAAGCAACATGGAGGCTAATAAATAACGAAACAGGTAAATCAAAGCCACGTTATAAGGAAATAAGGTTAAAAATTAATAATTCAATTCTTATACATGAAAAAGATGTTGTCGATGCTTTTGATGCATTCTTTTCTGCAATTCCTAAAATTGTTACCCAGTCTCTAAACTCCTCAGCATCAATGGCTGTTAAATTTTTAGAATCTTCAGTTGCTAAATGTAATGAGAGCTTTAACTTTAGTTATGTAAATGCTGATTATGTAGTGAAAACCTTTAAGTCAATTAACATTAAAAACACTGAGGATCTCTGGGGTATATCCACCAAAGTATTAAGTTCAATTATTAAGGAAATGGCTCCTTGTTTGGCCTATATTTTCAATAGCTGTGTCGACTCAGGAATTTTTCCTGATCTCATGAAATATAGTAAGCTGGTTCCTCTTTATAAATCTGGTAGTCACACTGATCCGGCCAACTACAGACCAATTTCAATACTTCCTGCTATGAGTAAAATTTTTGAAAAAATTATTCTCATCCAGTTGACTTCTCACTTCAACCTTAATAGGTTATTCCATGAAAACCAGTTCGGCTTCACCAAGGGTAGATCAACAACCGATGCTGGTACAGTTCTATTAAGGCATATATTGGAGGCCTGGGATAAAGCCAAAAACGCTATTGGTGTATTCTGTGACCTTTCTAAGGCTTTTGACTGTGTGGATCATAGTACATTAATTGAGAAACTAAAACATTATGGAATTAAGAAAAAGGCTCTGGATCTTATGAAATCATATTTATCTGATAGAGTTCAAAAAGTAGATGTTGGTAAAGAAAGATCTACGGGCTCAAATATTGAATTAGGCGTACCCCAAGGTTCAATATTAGGTCCCTTTTTATTTTTAGTATATGTAAATGATCTCCCCTTTCTAGCAAAAGATCTTTGTGATATAGTCTTATTTGCTGATGATACATCACTAATTTTTAAAGTAGACAGAAATAAATATAATTATGACGATGTAAATAATTCGCTTTCACAAATACTAAATTGGTTTACCGCCAATAACCTCTTACTTAATGCTAAAAAAACAAAATGTATAAAATTCATGTTACCAAATGTTAGAGAACTCCCAACTCAAATCATGTTAAATAATGAGATTGTTCACTTCGTAGACTCTACTGTGTTCTTGGGGTTGCATATTGATTCATCTCTTCAATGGCAACCGCAAATTGATGCTCTCGCGGGTAGGCTTAGTTCAGCAGCTTATGCAGTGAGAACAATTAGACATCTCACTGATCAGGACACAGCTAGGTTAGTTTATTATAGTTACTTCCATAGTATTATGTCTTATGGTATTTTGCTATGGGGACAGGCAGCTGATATTCAGACTATCTTTGTTCTTCAAAAAAGGGCGGTGCGTGCAATTTATAAATTAAAGCCACGTGACTCCTTGAGGGAATTATTTAAAGAAATAAATATTCTAACTGTAATTTCGCAATATATTTATGAAAATTTAATGTATACACACAAAAACAAGAGTAACTTTTTGAAAAATTGTGATGTTCACAATAGAAATACAAGAAACAAGGACAAACTACACATCCCTTCATTTAGATTACAAAAACTGGGGAAATCATTTATGGGTAATTGTGTTCGCTTCTATAATAAGCTTCCATCTGAAGCAACTGAACTTTCTATTCGTAGATTTAAACAGTACATAAAACTAAATCTTATCAAGAAGGCATATTACTCCATAAATGATTACATCAATGACGTTAGTGCTTGGCCAGATGTCGCTCAGTTCCACATCGACAATAGTATGTAATTATTTATAAGGCAAACATGTATTAGACACATAAGTTATACACATGCTAGTGGTTTCTATTTCGCCTCTTCCACTAGTGGACAAAAAATTGAGGCGAATTAAATTTGACTTGTCTAAGTGCTTATTTTGTAAGCCTAAAGAAATAAAGATATTGATTATTTGATTATTTGATTATTTGTTAACATGATAAAGTAATTTACCTTAATTTTGGTTCCAAAGGTGGTTTGGAGATCGAGCTTTTGCGTTTGGTCGCTGTTGCTGGTTTTATAGAGCGGGAAGGAAGTTGAATCTCGCACTCTGAGTCAGACCTGAAATCGAATGAAGGGATTAATTACACATTATTACCATCATCATCACCTGACAAAAAAGTTGAGATGGTCCTCTCTTAAAGAGTCTTCAACAAATTTTATGAGATTGAGTGATCTTGAGAGAACTTGGAATCGAACCCGCATCTCTAGCTTAGTGGTTACGCTTGCAACGACTAAGGCTACGAGAGTGGTGAACGTTACCGGTTCGTCTCGCAGAGGCATGAAGATAAAAAATACACCACACATAGAAAGTAGGTACTTACGTACATTTTAAATTGAAATGATGTTGGTTTGTAGAGTAAATAACACGACTGTAGTAGGTTCTGTAATGAATGTTTATCGATAATAACCACGCTTTTTATACAAGAAAATTACCTCTAATTTCGATTTATCTAATATCGAATTACTAATATCGAATTATGCAGATCTTTGTAATTCGATATGCTTATTGTTTTAAAATAAAATGGTTATTCATTTTCTAAAGATTCTCCGTAAGTAATCCGATATGTTTGACATTTAATAAAATATAAATCGTTTCTCCTTATCTCTAACTAGGTCATTGAGTGACGCCGTACATTAGGTATGTAATTCACTGCGCATCTTTCCCCTTTATTATTTTTTCCTTAGGTATTCTAATTAATCTTAAGGTTTATTAACAACGCAAATTACAATCAAAGAATAATAAAACATTTAATCTAGTATATACAATTGAGCTAACTGCAGACGGTTGCAAACAGTCTAGAGGTAGCTCAACTGATCCTATCCTGATCACAATTTTAATATTCCAATAATATCTATAAACAATTTTATGCTTACAAATACTTTTATCAGAATCAGAACGAATTATAAAACCTGAAACCTATAAGCTTCCTTTTGATAGCGCATTTTACAAAATTAACTTAAAATTATCACCTGACAATCCCCACGGTGTACTTACCTACTAGATTGGTTAAAAAGGTAGGTAGGTACTCTACTACTCATAAATATGGGGCTAGATGATGCTGTGTGGATTGTCCGGAATTACAGAATAAAAAAGGATAGATACTCGTTTCACTTTATGAAAACGGCAAATAAAAAACAAGTGACGATCAAGCGGTAAGCGACCAGAATCTGGCTGCTTGCCTGCCTAGGGCTAATAAAATCGTTCAACTATTTTCATACAAATTTGTTAGATGTGAGCTTTTTAAACTTCAAATAAAATATTATGCACCCAATTTTAGCAATCACCAGCCATTGAATTTCTATATTTCTATCATCATATTTGAGGTAGATACCTTTCCAAATGGTCTCAGTGTGTTCACACCTTTATTACATACTTGCAAATTGCGAGAATTCATTGTGCTATCTGGCTTGTTTCGATTATTATAAACAAGGTAGGTATCGTATTACGTTAATAGTGTAGTCATTTTTGTATATAAGAGGTGTATAAGATAGGTAGTGACATCTCTTCATTTCTCAGTTTGTTTAAGCTGTTCGTATAATCAAGTAGTGTCTTCATACATCGTGCGTTTCTTTAAACTTAACTTGGTCAAAGTAAAGTCAATATTTAAAAATTCGGTGACGCGATTAAAGAAAGTCAAGAGGTATGTGCTGTACTGTAGTAATTCAACTTGTGAAGTTCTCGTTCAATCTGATCTGAAAACTAAATTTGCTATTTCATTAACTTCGAACAAATCTGGTCACAAAAAACGGAGGATGATTTTAACCTAACTTTAACTTCTGTGGAAGACATGAGTCAATCTGACCGGAATCTCAGTAAATATTTTTAAGTTCAGATATCTTCGAGCCAAACTGGTTACAGATAGAGTGTGCTGTATGCACTATCTCAAATTCTGTAGAACGATATGAGTCAATCTGACCTGAATTTAAATTTTACTGAGCTCTTCTGATGATCTTTGAGCCAATCTGGTCACAGAAAACGAAGTGTGTTTTAAACTACCTCTCCTATTGTGGAAGACATTGTGTCGATCTCACTGAAATTAAACAAAGTTTAGTTTTCATCATATCAACCTGACTTCACAAAATTGAGTTCGCTTGTGCAGCATAACAGTAATGATGCGTTGTTTTTATTTCTGTGGATAGAACGACTCAGTTACAAATCTGAATCATAAGATAGCGGCGACCTAGACAACAACTTTCGTTATAAATGTGTAGTGTATTTGATTGTCATCCAGCTTCTGTTGTTGAGGTAAGTTCGTAGATAGTTAAATGAGTTTCGATAACCAATTCAATTCAATATTATTGGGCAGCACACTCCACGGAAGGGCCGAAGGCTCTGAAGTGGGGTCGTGTGCCCAATAATATACTACTCAGCATCATCTAGCTCCAAGCTAAGCAGAGCTTGTGTTATGGGTACTAGATGACTGATATAATTAATTTCTGGATATCGTTCACAAATTTGTTCCGAGGCGGGAATCGAACCCGCAACCTCCTGTGTCGTAGGCGGACCTTTGCCCACCGCGCCACATCGGAAGTCAAAAATAAAAAAATAAAAACAAGAACTCAATTATTCTTGAAGTGCATTTATTTTATTTGACTGACACCTATGTTTCATTCCTAACTCTATGGAGACAGAGCAGTCTACTGTAAGGCTGACCAATCAGGGATCAGGTCTTCGTATGGAACACAGTTTGAAAATTGTAAGATTGTGATTTGACGGTTTCACTTCGATAATTATAATCTACCGAAAAATAATGCGTTAACCGCTCAACAGTGCAGACGTCCATTTTGGGCATCTGTGAAATATCCGTCAACAGTGCGGCGGGCCATTTTGGGCATGTAAGCTGGCGCCTAGTTTATGCTCAACTTCACGTTTGTTTATGTTTCTATCTTGCTTAAACCTATTGCATTGCGTTCTTGTTAGAGCAAGATAGGTACCCAGTGCTAGTCCACATGTTGCGTCATGCAAAAATTCCGAGAAATCCGTAGTCGAACTTCACTTGCAGACAAGAAAAGTTTGTGATTGTCTATTGATTGTTTTGAGTTTTACGCGGATTTATTCGAGTGAAATTGTTTTGGAAATACAAGAAAAATTTAAGTTTTCTTAATTTTAGTACTCCTGACTGTCTTTTTAGTACTTTTTGTGTGATAAAATCAGATAAGAAATGGTCCTGGTGCTTGTAACCGACCGCATCCATCACGATGTTTCTAGCTTTTCATCATAACACTGAGACTTATTAAAGGTATGTAGCATGAAATAGATGGTAAAATAACTCAGCTATTCTATAAAAGAGATATTGTAATAATAAATATATGGTAAATATAGTATTTATACCGAAAATGTGAAGTGGTCTATGAGTAACCAAGATAGGGCTGTCGCACTGTCTAGGTTTGACGTTTCAAATGAACAACAAACCATGGTGCTGTTTAGTGTGGATGGACTGAGGATATCATCATCATCATCATTCTAGCTTGAAATCATACACATTTTACTTGTTGGGGAACAAATATTTTTATCTGTATTTTTATTTGTTTTTTTTATTTGTACAGTTGATAGCTCTTGAAACATTATCACACTTCACACTAATATTATTAACGCGAAGGTTTGAATGTATGGATGTATTTTCTTTCTTCACGGTAAAAGTACTGAACTGATCGGGTGAAAATATTGATTACAGACAGAGGCCCCACAAATAAAAACGCACTTTGCACGCAAATTTTCTTTGCATTTCACTAAACACACCACTTACGCAGTAGAATGTCAAACGAGCGGCAAGAACATAAAACATTTTCTATATCTCGGAAAGTATACCGCTAACAACATTTCATCACGGAATACGTTTGGTTTGTAATGTTTTAGTATGTCGATTGGCACCTGTTTCAACCATAACTGAAAAATAGAGGTAAAAAAATCAAGTAGGTACGTGTTTGGAAGTCTTCCATAATTGAATCCATACTTAGTTAACCTTCTTTGTGATGAAACAGTGATTTTTTGCAATTTTGATTCGTAAGTTACAAAAGATTTTTGTATGAAATGAAGATATTTTATGCTAGTAATTTGAAGAATAGATATTGTAGTTTTCACAATATCTGTTGATATAAAAATAAAACAATTTTTGTATGAAAAATCACTGATCTAAAAAAGTGGTTATTTGACTGGCTGAAATGGACTCATTTTGGTTTTATTATTGTAAGGAATCTATTGAACTAAAACCTGTAAGTTTTTAAATATAGAAATTTAATATGTTCAATTTATTGTTTATTTATTTGCCAGGTCCCCACAGTGAAATATTCACTTAAAATAATTGGTACTAAGATACCCACTTGAGGCTTGTTAGTAAGTGTACCCAATTGGTGTTCAGAGTTTAGAAGTGTAATTTTGTAAAAAAAATGTATGATGATGCTGCTGTTTTATTGTTTTATTATTATTATGGGAATGTAAGCTTATACTAAAACCTAGTATATACGGGAGAAGTAGTTTTATTTTGGAGTACTATCCAAAAGTAAGGCTAAGAATTAGGTGGTTGAAGTTACAGTTATAATACTATACATTATTTCCTCTTGCATGTATCATTTAAAGTACATGAAATGGTAATAAAAATATTTCTTAACTAGTTTGTATCTAAATTAGATAGTTAAACTGCATAAAAACACCAAAAACGCAGTTTTAGTTGTTGCACATCTTCAGAAAACCCCAACAGTGCGGGCAGCCCATAACGGGTCGCACTGTTACGCCATTTTCGATATATTCGACGTCACTGTTGAGTGGTTAAATTGTAATGAAATGTTACGGTTCACAATCTATCGACAGTTTATAATCTCGCGAGATAGATTATAATCTAACGTTATTTGCAATTTAACGGTGACATATATATTGTTCATGTACTAAAGGCTTGTTATTATGTTCTCGAACTGTTTTATTTTATTTCATTTAAAGTATGTACCTTCAGAATTATGACACAGTAGGTAGGTAGTGTAAGGTATTTTCAGAACTTGGAGGTCATACCAAGTTTTGAAAGTTCCTCCTTATTTTCAGTCACATTGTCCCCATTGCTCTCTAGCACAGCTCACTACAGTATAACGGGGTGAATAAAAATGGACGAAATACTCTAGAGCAAAAAGTCCTTTCACAGAGGTCAGTCAGCTCAGCTCATGGAGTGAGCTGAGCTGACTGCGGGTGCTCTTACTTGATTCAACCAGATGAGTAAAGGGTTAGAAGAAAACAACCAACAGATGGCGATACTAGTTTCTAAAACACAAATGCAAGAATTAAACAAGGTTCTAATACATTAGTTTATATTATAGTGTGTCATGAACTAGGTACTGAAAAATAGGCAGCAATCAAACTATGATTTTGGGTAAAAGTCGATGTGACCATTTCCGAGCCAGACCACACCATTACACAGGCCCTTAAGCGAAGACTAGTATAGGTATGCCTGCGGCTTCACATGCGTTGTGTTGTTCCCATGGAAAGGTCCCAAGACTATTTCTATCCCGTGGGAACTGATTTATGGGATGAAAAGTAGTGCTTATGTGTTATTCCACCGCTAGAACTATCCAACATTTCAGCCCGATTCGTTCAGTAGTTCAGTATAGGTAGATACATGTACCTACTTAGAATATACGAGTAGAACATTAAATAACTTTATGTACTTAAATGGGGAAAATATTAGTAGTAGTTAGTAGTAAGGTTAGTAGGGTTTTTAAAGTTTGAGATTCGTAGTTTGCCTCCGTAGGTATTGAATTGTCTGTAACTTTTTTAAGATAAGTAAGTATGTAGGTACCTATAGTATTTCATTGATGAATACTTTACGATGTTCATGTCTGTACCTACACAGATTTGTAGTTCTATTAGATTGAAGAGTAGAACAAATCTTATAAATATAGTCTACGCAAGTGAATCCGAGGGCCGAAAAATGTCAGCAATCAGCTCAAAATAAAATTTCAGCGGTTTGTGAAATGTCTTCTAAACGTCTGATTATTATTAGCAGATACTAAATTAAAACACATTAATCTATACTATAATAATAATAATAATAAATCATTTATTTCAGGCAACAATAGTCAAGTACAGGATGTTAAATACTTAAAACTACGGCCCATATGAAATATATACCTTAGACTAACATACATACTTTATATAAACTTATTTACTAGCACGTAGTGTCGGCGACGTGTGACACGCGATATGTGCTGCGGCCGGTAATCGTCCGCGAAAACGCCGGAACAGCACATTCTTCGGCCAGAATTCCTCCTTGGAAAGGTCGAAATCTTCTCAGTTGGAATACGCACCACAAATGATTTAAAATCACTGTGACGCGACTCCAATTGCTCGACCCTCACCAGGATGTTGGTCTTCATCTGCACATACTCCACGATCTCCTCTACCTTCGTGGTGTAGTGAAGCCTGGACACGTAGAGCAACGTCGTAGGCACGGCCGAAGAAATAATCTCAATACTTAGATTGTTTTGTTATTCTTCTATACACTCGCCGCAGAGGTAAATTTATGACGAGCACGCCACACCAAACATACAATATCGCCTTAACTCTATATTTTTAAAGGTTTATTTCCATCCCTGTTGCACGTTTTATTCTTTGTTGATGAAAGAGCAGGATAGGTGTATTTGAAGTGTTATAAAAACCAATCTTACATGGCACGGGCGAGGCTGAAGCCGCCTTTAGGAGGCGGGGCGCGACGCGACAGATGTAATTTATAGATCGATTTTATATGTATACGCTCTGACATTTTTTTGTATAAGGACTTTTAATGGGCACCTTTAATAAAAAACTTGAGTACGACGAGGGCGTGTTTAAGTTACAATTCTGAATGAATGGCATTTTAAATTTAGTGTTTCACTTCAGAAGTATAAATTTTGATTTAGGTAAAAAATAAATATTATTGATTCCTTAATATCCGTATATTTTAAGAATAAATATAGATGATGCTGTGTGGACTGTCCGGATTTATTTATTTATATAAATTTCTTCCAAAGTAGTTTAAAAAATCGCGGACGAAGTTTCGGTGAACTGCTACTCTATAACATAGGAAAACAACCAGCAGATGGCACATCTAGTTTCTAAAATACAAATAAATGCAGGAAGTTAACCAAGAAGGTTCTTAATTAGGTATTATACCTCTATAGTGTGTCAAGCAAGACTTCGAAAAACAACCTACTGAAAAATAGGCAGACTCGAAATATATGTTGATCCACCAAAAAGAGAAACGATCGCGGACGCAGTAGGTACCTTACATATTATTGTAACCACCCAATCCATACAATCCAACGATTCTATCCTTTGACGACATAATGTGGCGCGGTGGGCGAAGGTCTGCCTGCGACGCGGGAGGTTGCGGGTTCGATTCCCGCCTCGAAACAAATTGTTGTACGATCTGCAGAAATTTGTTCCGTTGGTCTGGGTGTTTTCTATGTACCTATTATAAAAAAAATCTATCATGTCAATATTGTATTAAATGTAGGTATCAGTTATCTATTACCCTTAAAACAAGCTTTGAGTAGCTTAGTTTGGGACTAGATGATGCTGTATGGATTGTCCAGGGAATCGAACCCGCAACCTCCTGCGTCGCAGGCGTACATTCGCCCACCGCGCCACATCGGTCGTCATCGAGAACCAGACACTGGAAGAATATTGCCATACCAGCCAGACACAGAACCATTCAAAGAGAATAAAACCCCTCTGTGAACCGTTCTGCAAGAAGTTGAAGCTTGTACGAAACCCGCGCTTTATTTACAAACAAATCAACTTTTTCATCTTGAACTTAACTGGTGAATCACAAAATACTACGATACGTGATATGGACTGCTGTTTGTTGTTGAGAATGCGTGATTTTTCTTTCTCCAGTCATATCTGCAACTAGGTACCTATACATTGACAGGCAGGATTATTTGTGTTTTAAGTTTAGCGGCTGTGGAAAATCGTCTTGTGTTTGTGGAGTTGACGCCGGGGCCGCGCCGGGCGGCTGAATTACGGAACACATTGCCCTGGCTGTGAGCTGTGCCTATCTTCTGTGCGCTCTACACTACCGCCACCCTAAGACCAGTTCTACCAGTTCGACGCTACGAAGTTTCGGTCTTTCTGTACGTATAAAAACACTGAACAATGCGTATACACCGTACATACCTAAAAAGTTTCCTGTAGATATATTATGCGTAATCAGTTTTGTCTCTGGTAGTAATGCCTTCAGTAGGTACATTGTCCTTTCAACGAGAGGCTACATGTAATGTATATACACACTCGCAGTTGTACTTGAGGTCTGGCTGAGACTGCACGAAAGGTTACAGTCGCCACGACGCGGCCCGAGGCCACTAAGTGCCTAAAAGGCATAAAATAAATAAAAATTCTTTATGTCAGACAACAATGGGTCCATTCATTTCTGCATTACAACAGAGTAAAAGACTAATATTAATGAGTACCTACTAATATAACAATAACTAATAGGTACTGTGTTGAATAGAAGAGCAAAAACTCTGAGGATAATCAATAACATGGGTTTCTTCATTGATCACTCTCCGCACAAAACACTGCCACAGTGTAGAGAGGCAATCTACCACAGTATTATAAGCGGTGCGAGATATAAGTAGTGACAGTGTCTGTGCATTTAAATTCCTATCATTCTTATTTATGATTCACTGCTATGATTTATGCTGCTGCCAATTCCTACATCACTGCATATACACATATAAATTCCCTTTAGATCTACAAGAATTCTTACCAAGCTTGCAAATATGTAGCGTACTGTACTATAATGAGCTGATATCAATGTTTGTAACTTCTGAAACACTCATTTGTGTTATAAACAGATAAACATTATATAAATTGCAAACATGGGTACTCATCCCATTACATCGGTAGTTCTGCCTTAAGCAATAAATAAAGAAAGCTGGCTGCGATTGATTTGTAAACTTGGATTTAATATTATTTGTAACTAGTTTTTTGCCTTGGCTTTACATGAGTTGTTTAGATAACATATTTTAAGACTTATTTTTTGTGTCCAACAAAAACTGAATTTCCAGCCTAAACCGAAACCTATATTTTTAGACCTTATAAACATAATGATATTGTCAAGTCACCTGCATTTTTACCCCAAAACAAAACTCTTTTGAATGTTGTAAGTTTATGTATAAATAAACTGATATAATGGTTCAATATTCAAGAAGGGAACCTTATAGTTTCCCCATGTCTGTCTGTCTGTCTATATGTCCGCTTAGCTTAGCCGAGGCTAGTAGAAGCTAAAGGAAGGGAGGACGGAGGCCTATTGTGCTCAGCTGTACGGGTTGTATTAGCATAGTAGCTTATGTGCCACGATGATGTTTTCAGCGAGTGCGAGGATAGACAGTATGTCTGACAACCTGCCCCACTGCTCTACTCCCACCGCTGTCCCCACCGCTGTCCCCCACCGCTGTCCCCCACCGCTGTCCCCCACCGCTATGCCCCACCGCTGAGCCCCACCGATGCAGCCGGCTGAGCCACCATGTAGCTGTGCGAGCCTGCGTCTCCAGCACTGCCAGCTTCACCAGCTCTGTTGATACTCAAGAATATGGAAACTTCAGATCCTGAGTGGACCGTTGTTAGTTGAATTTCATATTTTAAATGACCTCTAAATACAACAAAACTGATAAATTATTAGTACCTGAATTGCGAAAAATGGTCCTTATTTTTATAATTATTATTGCTTCTAAGCTTCTGCTGTCTGTCTGTCTGTCAGTGGGTTAGATATACAGGGTGTGGCGTGATGAGTAAATAAACCTTTACTCACGGTTGGGGGCTTTGGGACTATTCGGAAAATTTCAATTTGTATTCAATGAAAGTGTCACGCTTTTCGAGTTATTGGGCCTTTTTGAAAATTTAAGAAAAGTTAGACCTTACCCACTCTTTCAAGAGCCAAATTTTACAATAAAAACAATTTTCTCATTCTGTTTTCTAGATAGCATTCCTAGATAGTGGTGCTAACAAACGTAAATGCAACATTTTTGTACGATAGCCATAGTTATTTTTATTTCTTTCTGTGGTGAATGAACGGATAGTCTATTATTTAATTTATTGGGCACTCTTGTCAGTGCCCAATTAATTATTTAATAGCCTATTTCATTACGATTTAAACTCTTTTTGTTATAACGAAATAAAATCATAAATTATACCATTTTAAAAACCACTTTTACTGAATACAAATTGTCATTTTCCGAACAGTCGCAATGCCCCCCAACCGTGGGTAAAGGATTATCCACTCATTACGCAACACCCTGTATATCTCAAGGACCGTAAGAGGTAGCTGGAATTTTCAAAGGGTGTTTGTATTTCTCTGGCCGCTTTAACTACAAATATTAAAATTAAAAATCTACATACAGAAGGCGAGGGTTGACTATGTCATCATGATTGTTTTCTTGCTTTTATTTAATCACTACATAGTATAAAACAAAGTCGTTTTTTCTGTCCCTATGTCCCTATATCCTTATGTCCCTTTGAATGCTTAAATTTTTCAAACCACGCAACGGATTTTGATGCGGTTTTTTTAAATAAATAGAGTGATTCAAGAGTAAGGTTTATACCTATAATGAAACCGTGCGAAGCCGGGGCGGGCGCTAGTTCATCAATAAAATTAGGGCTTTCGCGAAATAGTTTTGTTCAATGGTACAGTACAGAACCCAGCCTGTGCGAGTTGACTTTCATTTTACCAGTTCTATTTTGAACGCTGTATAATTGTCAAATTTTATATATCCATGCTAAGCTGATCTTGTTTAAAAAAAGAAAGGTAAATGGTAAATTATTTTTATTTTCTAAACAAGACAATAATATTTACAATACCTACGAGAAAAAATAAATTATATCCATGGAGAAAAGTTACAAGGCTATTTTTGTTCCATGGGAACTAATTTAGATGAAACGCCTAGGTATGTGTTATTTCAGGGCTAGAACCACGTCGTTTCCAAATTTCAGCCAGATCTGTTCAACAGAAACAGGAACAAAATTCATCCACACATCCATAGGTACAACCTTTCGCATTCATAATATTAGAAAGGATATATATCTTAGTCAGCCTACAAACTTGGCTCTGCCTCAGCATGAGTCGAATGCCGATCGAACTCACATCCAACTCTGATCTTCCACCAGAGCCACTGTAATGTTTATGCGATCTAGATCGAACAAACATTGAGCTATAGCGGGAATAGAACCCGCAACCTGCGTCTCGGCGGTCTGTGTTGTGGTCACTGTGACTGTCGCTCTTGCTATTGGCCGCGCCGGGCGGCTGAATCACGGAACACATTGCCCTGGCTGTGAGCTGTGCCTATCTTCTGTGCGCTCTACACTACCGCCACCCTAAGACCAGTTCTACCAGTTCGACGCTACGAAGTTTCGGTCTTCCTGTACGTATAAAAACACTGAACAATGCGTATACACCGTACATACCTAAAAAGTTTCATGTAGATATATGCGTAATCAGTTTTGTTTCTGGTAGTAATGCCTTCAGTAGGTACATTGTCCTTTCAACGAGAGGCTACATGTAATGTATATACACACTCGCAGTTGTACTTGAGGTCTGGCTGAGACTGCACGAAAGGCTACAGTCGCCACGACGCGGCCCGAGGCCACTAAGTGCCTATAAGGCATAAAAATAAATAAAAATTCTTTATGTCAGACAACAATGGGTCCATGCATTTCTGCATTACAACAGAGTTAAAAGACTAATATTAATGAGTAGAGTACCTACTACTATAGCAATAACTAATAGGTACTTAGTCCATTGAAATGTTACATTTTTTAGGCCTAACCTTGCGTTTTTTAGAGGACGCAATTTTATTTTTTTGATGTGTAGGGGGGGTCAGTGTAAAGCTAAAACCAAGTTTGTGGGGTCGCCACCCTTGTCCCACGGCCGCCATCTTGAAAATAGGGGTTGAAATGGTTTTTACGATATAACTCTTAAACTATTTTTCTGATAAAAAAAAATTGAAAACATTTTTTATTGCAAATTAAATTCTCTACAACTTTAGTTCAGTAACTTTTTGTCGTAAATCTAAAAATAAAAAAGTTATAAGCGAAAATCTTCAGAAAGCCGCCCTTTATAATTAGTCTTAGTTTGTAGTATTTTATGAATTATTTTCTTTATTTGTGTGGTAGGTTTATGTTTAATAGAGAGTGTTAATTCATTCATGCATTCATTCGTGTGTAAAATCGTTCAAAATCGTCGTCACAATTAAAACCAGAATGAAATACATCCGCACGTGGAGAAATATGTAGCACATCTAAAAGATATAGGTTAAACAACAACTTCAACACAATGTTATGAGCTATTCTTACAATAACAGAGGTAAGTAATAATAATAACAATAGCAGGCAGCTGTTATTTTGTTCCCTCATGGTCACTTGGGAATTTTTTAGCTGAACAGTATTCTCGGTAACGGCCATCAGATTTAAAATTATTTTAAAAATCAATAATTGTTAAATCCTGTTATGGAGTGAAAAAGAATCAATAATTATTTTTTAATAATATTGCAAAATTTATGATTAAATAAATTATAATAACAAAGTAAATAAAAAAAACATTAACTGATGACATATTATTAGTACACACGTTTAATATAGGTATAGTTAAGAGTACCTACTGAAAAATAGTACTCACTTCGAAAATAATACATAAAATACTACAAAGTAAGACTAAGTATAAAGGGCGGCCTTTTCTGAAGATTTTCGCTTATAACTTTTTTATTTTTAGATCTACGACAAAAAGTTACTGAACTAAAGTTGTAGAGAATTTAATTTGCAACAAAAAATGTTTTAAATTTTTTTTATCAGAAAAATCGTTTAAGAGTTATATCGTAAAAACCATTTCAACCCCTATTTTCAAGATGGCGGCCGTGGGACAAGGGTGACGACCCCACAAACTTGGTTTTAGCTTTACACAGACCCCCCCAACACATCAAAAAAATAAAATTGCGTCCTCTAAAAAACGCAACCCCAAATGTAACTTTTCAATGGACTAACTGTGTTGAATAGAAGAGCTAAAACGCTGAGAATAATCAATCAAAGACGTAGGTTTCTTCATTGATCACTCTCCGCACAAAGCACTGCCACAGTGTAGAGAGGCAATCTACCACAGTATTATAAGCGGTGCGAGATATAAGTAGTGATAGTGTCTGTGCATTTTAATTCCTATCATTCTTATTTATGATTCACTGCTATGATTTAGGCTACTGCCAATTCCTACATCACTGTATATCTATACAAATATTATAAAGAGGAAAGGTTTGATTTTTTGTTTGTTTGTTTGTTTGTATGAATTGAATAGGCTCCGAAACTACTTGGCAGATTTGAAAAATTCTTTCACTGTTGGAAAGCTACATCATTTCTGAGTGACATAGGCTATATTTCATTTTCAAAAAACATAGGCATCCTTACTAAAATTACGATAACGTAATCCAAGGTGTGAAAAAAATATCAAAAAACTACCTTACATCGCGTGCGCTGCGAAAACTATTGATGATAGAACAAAATGATATACTACATTTTTTTAGAACACACCATTATCTACAAAAAATCAGCGGCAGCATATCTCTAACTATTACAGTCATGTCACAATAAGCGTTTTTTTATTGAAAAAAAGAAATTAAAATACCACCGCTACAAAAAGCTCTTTATTTGTACCTTGGTATTAACCCTTATCAAAATAAATGATGTATTATTTAAGACTGCTTCAATATCTTTATATTACTTTTTGAATTATTCGATTCTGACAATCCATTCAAAAGATATCACGAGTTAAAAAAAATTAAAAAATAAACTGTATTCGGCTAGCTATGCGTTGTAGGCGTCACTCGGGCAGGGGTACGGGAGGGGGGTTAAGATCACGAAATAAACTTGCCGCGCGGCTTACTCGCGCGGTCGGCTCCCTACGTGATGTGTCATATTATTATTATTATTATGAATGTGTTAAAATTAACAAATCTAAATGTAATGTTTAATGCCCGTGCGAAGCCGGGACGGGCCGCTAGTACACATATAAATTCCCTTTAGATCTACAAGAATTCTTACCAAGCTTGCAAATATGTAGCGTACTGTACTATAATGAGCTGATATCAATGTTTGTAATTTCTGAAACACTCATTTGTGTTATAAATTGCAAACATGGGTACTCATCCCATTACATTGGTAGTTTTGCCTTAAGCAATAAATAAAGAAAGCTGGCTGCGATTGATTTGTAAACTTGGATTTAATATTATTTGTAACTAGTTTTTTGCCTTGGCTTTACATGAGTTGTTTAGATAAAATATTTTAAGACTTATTTTTTGTGTCAAACAAAAACTGAATTTCCAGCCTAAACCGAAACCAATATTTTTAGACCTTATAAACATAATGATATTGTCAAGTCACCTGCATTTTTACCCCAAAACAAAGCTCTTTTGAATGTTGTAAGTTTATGTATAAATAAACTGATATAATGGTTCAATATTCAAGAAGGGAACCTTATAGTTTCCCCATGTCTGTCTGTCTGTCTATATGTCCGCTTAGCTTAGCCGAGGCTAGTAGAAGCTAAAGGAAGGGAGGACGGAGGCCTATTGTGCTCAGCTGTACGGGTTGTATTAGCATAGTAGCTTATGTGCCACGATGATGTTTTCAGCGAGTGCGAGGATAGACAGTATGTCTGACAACCTGCCCCACTGCTCTACTCCCACCGCTGTCCCCACCGCTGTCCCCCACCGCTGTCCCCCACCGCTGTCCCCCACCGCTGTCCCCCACCGCTATGCCCCACCGCTGAGCCCCACCGATGCAGCCGGCTGAGCCACCATGTAGCTGTGCGAGCCTGCGTCTCCAGCACTGCTAGCTTCACCAGCTCTGTTGATACTCAAGAATATGGAAACTTCAGATCCTGAGTGGACCGTTGTTAGTTGAATTTCATATTTTAAATGACCTCTAAATACAACAAAACTGATAAATTATTAGTACCTGAATTGCGAAAAATGGTCCTTATTTTTATAATTATTATTGCTTCTAAGCTTCTGCTGTCTGTCTGTCTGTCAGTGGGTTAGATATACAGGGTGTGGCGTGATGAGTAAATAAACCTCGAACTCGAAAAGCGTGACACTTTCATTGAATACAAATTGTCATTTTCCGAACAGTCGCAATGCCCCCCAACCGTGGGTAAAGGATTATCCACTCATTACGCAACACCCTGTATATCTCAAGGACCGTAAGAGGTAGCTGGAATTTTCAAAGGGTGTTTGTATTTCTCTGGCCGCTTTAACTACAAATATTACATACATAGAGAAGGCGAGGGTTGACTATGTCATCATGATTGTTTTCTTGCTTTTATTTAATCACTACATAGTATAAAACAAAGTCGTTTTTTCTGTCCCTATGTCCCTATATCCTTATGTCCCTTTGAATGCTTAAATCTTTCAAACCACGCAACGGATTTTGATGCGGTTTTTTTTAATAGATAGAGGGATTCAAGAGGAAGGTTTATACCTATATGAAATCGTGCGAAGTCGGGGCGGGTCGCTAGTTCATCAATAAAATTAGGGCTTTTGCGAAATAGTTTTGTTCAATGGTACAGTACAGAACCCAGCCTGTGCGAGTTGACTTTCATTTTACCAGTTTTATTTTGAACGCTGTATAATTGATACGTGTTATATATCCATGCTAAGCTGATCTTGTTTAAAAAAAGAAAGGTAAATGGTAAATTATTTTTATTTTCTAAACAAGACAATAATATTTACAATACCTATGAGAAAAAATAAATTTTATCTATGGAGAAAAGTTACAAGGCTATTTTTACTCCATGGGAACTAATTTAGATGAAACGCCTAGGTATATGTTATTTCGGGGCTAGAACCACGTCGTTTCCAAATTTCAGCCAGATCTGTTCAACAGTTTTTGCGTGAAAGAGGAACAAAATTCATCCACACATCCATACAACCTTTCGCATTCATAATATTAGAAAGGATATATATCTCAGTCAGCCTACAAAATTGGCTTTGCCTCAGCATGAGTCGAATGCCGATCGAACTCTTCCACCAGAGCCACTGTTGTTTATGGGCACTAGATCGAACAAACATTGAGCTATAGCGGGAATAGAACCCGCAACCTGCGTCTTGGCGGTCTGTGTTGTGGTCACTGTGACTGTCGCTCTTGCTATTGGCAGCGGCGGCGGCCCCGAGGCGGAGGCTTGAGTCCATTGGATCCGTTGGAGACCGCTGCACGGCACGAGGCGCCGCGCCGCGTCCTCACGACACTCGCGGGATTAAACCAGGTAAATAAAGCATTTAGAAACCTAACGCTACATACAGGGTATCGCGTAATGTGTGGATAATCCTTTACCCACGGTTGGGGACAATGCGACTGTTATTTTCTTTATTTATGTTTAAGGCTTGCCGAGCCAACATTGCACATAATAAAACATTAGCAGTGAACACGATTGTAAAAGATCCTTTGTATCGAATGTGCACCTGTTACAGTCATGCACTTGTGGTGACACAGTAGAAATGTAACATTAATTACAAAACACTGTTCGGAAAATGTTAATTTTTATATGTAAAAGTGTCACTTGTTTCGAGTTTTTGTGTCGGGTAAGGTAGGTAAGGTCTAACTTCGTTCAAATTTTCATAAATCTATACATCTATACAAATATTATAAAGAGGAAAGGTTTGATTTTTTGTTTGTTTGTTTGTTTGTATGAATTGAATAGGCTCCGAAACTACTTGGCAGATTTGAAAAATTCTTTCACTGTTGGAAAGCTACATCATTTCTGAGTGACATAGGCTATATTTCATTTTCAAAAAAAAAACTCTTCCTTACTAAAATTACGATAACGTAATCCAAGGTGTGAAAAAAATATAAAAAAACTACCTTACATCGCGTGCGCTGCGAAAACTATTGATGATAGAACAAAATGATATACTACATTTTTTTAGAACACACCATTATCTACAAAAAATCAGCGGCAGCATATCTCTAACTATTACAGTCATGTCACAATAAGCGTTTTTTTATTGAAAAAAAGAAATTAAAATACCACCGCTACAAAAAGCTCTTTATTTGTACCTTGGTATTAACCCTTATCAAAATAAATGATGTATTATTTAAGACTGCTTCAATATCTTTATATTACTTTTTGAATTATTCGATTCTGACAATCCATTCAAAAGATATCACGAGTTAAAAAAAAAATTAAAAAATAAACTGTATTCGGCTAGCTATGCGTTGTAGGCGTCACTCGGGCAGGGGTACGGGAGGGGGGTTAAGATCACGAAATAAACTTGCCGCGCGGCTTACTCGCGCGGTCGGCTCCCTGCGTGATGGACGTGTGCGGAATTTACGCTTGATAATAATTCGTTTAGTAAGTAACTAAACCGATTTAAAAAGTTCTTTTCAGAACTAAACCCATTTATTTAAAATATTGTTCACTTAGTTATTAACCTAATAAATTAGTTTAATGCCCGTGCGAAGCCGGGACGGGCCGCTAGTAGTCAATAACTCGAAAACCGTGACACTTTACTGAATACAAATTGTCATTTCCCGAACAGTCGCAATGTCCCCCACCCGTGGGTAAAGGATTAACCACTCATTACGCAACACCCTGTATACTTACCTACTTCATACAAACTCTACTTACAAAGTGTATAAACTTACTCTACTTACAAAGCCTATAAACATGAACCCACACTTAACCTAAAAATCACTGTTTTATTTATATTTATCGAGACTCGAAAAACAAGTGTCTAGAAATCGCATGAGCATCAAAGGAAAGGTTTCGGTCCGTAATGAAATGTATGCACCAACTGTATTTAGATATTCATCACAATATGTGAGTCTTGGTGTGTATGTAATCTACATACCTACAGTGGTGGACATATAATTAGAAACACTACCCACGGAACTTAAAATTACACAAGATATTTGACCTTAATACTTTTTATTTGGAAATGAAACCACAAATAGCATAAAATATGTTCAATAACTAATCATTTATTTAAAAAAACTACAAAATATCAACTAAACAAGTAGGTACCTACAGATTCACATTTCATACAAACAACTAAATGAGTTTTAAAGCCCAACAGTAATGGACATCTAATTAGAATCAATAAAAAAAAAGATAAATCATATTTTATAGATTTAATTATTTAGAATTATATATTTAGGTAATAGATTATATATTTAGGTAATAGATACCTACTGTGTATAGGCTACTAAAACTTATAATTAATATTTTGTTGCGTATCCTTTATTATCAATCACAGCTCTACAACGACGTGGTATTGATTCAAGCAATTACATACATTTTTCTAGTGGGATTGAATTCCATGCTTCTACAAAAGCTTCGTAGAGTTCGTTGTGACTGGAGTTACGTTTGTTTGAGACTTTCTTTTTTACGATATGCCCCATATTTTCTATGGGATTTAAATCAGGGCTATTTGCAGGCCAGTCTAAGACGGAAATACGCTGTTCCCTAAGAAAATATGTTACACTGTTGGCAGTGTGTTTAAGGTCATTATCATGCTGAAAGATCCAGGTTACAGGTACAGGCAAATCGTCGTCATCTAAGATATTTTTGTACTGCAGTTGATCCATTGTACCTTCAATCTTACGAACGGGTCCAACTCCACTTCCAGAAAAACATCCCCATACCTTTATATTGCCGCCTCCGTGCTTGACTATGCTTCTACCTCTAGTGTATTTATAATTAAAAGCATGGTTCATTGGACGTCTAACGTAGCGCTTTCCGTCTGAATTTATCATGTTTATTTTAGTTTCATCTGAGAATAAGACTTTTTCAATCTCGGACCTTCCAATTGACATAAGACTTTTTATCGAATAATAATCGCTTCTCTCGATGTTTCTTGGTAAGAAGCGGCACCTTTCGAGAAACCCTCCTAAACAATTTTGATTCCACTAATCTACGACGAAGTCTTGACGAGACATTTCTAGGATCATCAGGCGAAAAAACTTCAATTTTCTGGTTCTGGTTGGAGCCTTTAAACGGGTCTTTCTTAGCAATTACGTACGATTATCTTATCTTCTCAAACTGGGCAAAGTTTTCCTCGGTCGAGCCTTTCTAGGAATATTTTCAATAGTTCCGTGTATTTTTTAATGCTCATTAGCATTGAAAACTTTCTTTACTGAACATTTTAAATGATTAGCTATTCTCCTGTAGGTATGTACGTCAATTCTTGGTCGATGTGCAAATTAACAATTATTTGCCTAGTTGACGCGTCACAACTTTTATTTTTGCCCATTTTAAACTTTGAACAAAACATTGTAAACGAATTTCAATTTGATGGTCAATAAGGAAGTTTCCGATTTTTTTATTTATATGTAAAAAAATAATACTATACTTGCAATAAAGCCCACTGTTTTTTTTTTCAATTATCTTCATAAATGACGAAGTTATGATACTTTTCCCGTCCGCTTTAAAACTTCTCGGCGCGCGGCCGCTCAACAACGTCATGACGTCATAACTCCGCTCGAGTCTAGTAGTTTCTATGCGCGGTAACCTCAAACAAATCTAAAATACTAAATCAAGACGGAACGGATATTTATTACCGTTGTGGAATCTGTGCAGGACAACGCTCCTGTATTTTTCTTAAGATTTGGTTACTTAACCATAAGAACAAGTAGGTATAGTTATTATTTATTCTTATGCCTATACCTAGAGTTCAAAATACTACCTACATAATTTTCAGTTATCAATGTTATCATCATACCCAGAATAGAGTAGGTAGTACCTATACCTACCTACGCGATATCTCTACAACGATCTGTTTGTTATACCTACCTAGATCAATTTATGTACCTACATACCTTCCTTTGTGTAAATAAGGGTTATTTTCTTCGCCTTGATAGTCGAACATTGAAGAGTTCTTGGGAATGAGCCGAAATCCAAAGAATAATCCAGTATCTTATGAATGTTCTAGATTTTCAAGCATAGGTAGGTATGCCAAGGTTCTCGAACGAATCGAAAGGAAGAACAGAGTCAAGTGGGAATGACAGAGATAGATATAGCTTCCGGAAAAAAGTGGAAATAAAAGACAAGGACGGCGTAGGTTAAATGTAAGGGATAGAGTTATTTCTAGGATTGCAACGAAAAATCTATTTGGCAGTATACCAAATATTCGGCGAGCCCCCTGACCAAATAGCCGAATATTAGGCAAAAGTATACGGCCGGATTTTAGCGTCGAAACTTGTACAAGTGATTAACTTTTCGAATGCAGTATATGATTATGTACCTATTTCATGTACCAATGACTACTTAAATTATTATGAGAGAAATTACCGTAGCTTTCTCGAGCAGATCTACAAAAAAGCTTCTTTTTAAATGCTAACTTAATATTATAAATGTATGAATGTATGGATGTTTGTTCCTCTTTCACACAAAAACTACTAAATTGATCGAGCTAAATTGATTTAGCCCTGGAATAACACGTAAGCTACTTTTCATCCTATAAATCAGTTCCCATGCAATAGAAATAGCCTTTAGACGTTTTCATAGCAAAAACGCGTGCGAAGCCGCGGGCAGATGCTAGTAATCTATATAAATTAGAATAGAATAGAAAACACTTTATTATACTTCAACCTACCACACAAAGAAAGAAAAGAGAACATAAAAATACTACATACTAAATCTGCATATAAAGGGCGGTCTTATCGCTAGGTACTTAAATATAGAAATGGAAAATAAAAACTTATATAAACAGAATATAATAATATTATCTATCAATATTATAATAACTTATAATATACATAATTTAACTTATTACTTAAATTATGTTCAGAAAAGTCGATAATAAATCTATATATAATAAATAAATATATAATAAATCGTATCTATACGAAATAAATTAATATATTTTACATAGACACTCGCCCACACCACGTTCTAGCGATGTTACGAGTTGATTTTATTCCAACTCGGATAACTCGAGTTGACTCGGCCGCTAACTCGAATCGCAACACGAGTTGACTCGACTCGCATCAACTGGATGGGATCTGCTTCGCGGCAGCAGCCAAACGAATCGGCGAGTCGAGTCGAATGCACCGTATTCGTATTCCTAATCTTGATTCGAGTTTACACTTGCATTGCCGATTGCCACTGCTCCACTCGCCGGCAGTGTGACCAGATTCAGTATTTTAATACTTTTTCAGTATATTTTGTCCATTATTATGAGTATGAGTATTTTTGTAGGTATATTACCGGAAGTCGGTATATTTGGGTATATTTTGGTAATGAAGTTGGTGGCACCGTAAGCAATGGTCCTCGCGAACGTTGGTCTTCGTTAATCAATGTTCGGGGAATCCCGTGAACATCAACTATCTAAACAAACCCCGGATGCAGTCTACTTTAGAGATGATCGACATTCATCAATGGTGAATAAACATCGATGTGTTAGCAGTTAGAAAAAATCGATGTTTTGACATTAATATCATCGGATTCGATATTAACTACACAAATAAATAAAATAATGTTGGACAATTCACACAGCATTATCATGCCCCAAGCTAAACAGAGCTTGTGTGATAACTGATATACTTAATATTAAACACTACATAGATAGATATTTCTTATACATAAACAACATCCAGAACAACCTGAACAAATATCTGCATATCGTGGGCACATTAAGTCCCGAGGCGGGAATCGAACCCTCAACCTCCTGCTTCGCATGTTAAAACTTAAAACAATTATAATATTGAAAGGTTTTTTTTTTTGAACTAGGTACATATTTTCCGATAGTTCTATAGTCTGAGTTTTCCACTAGATGTCACTGATCACAGTAGTCGGAGTAAGATTTTTTTATTATTTTGGACAGACTAAAGAAAAAACACCTGTGAAAGAATTTTTTTTTACAGTATAAGAAAAAAAAAATGGGAATTTTGTAATTTATTTTCGCTAACTTAGGTCATATCAACTTACTTTATATTTTTTCAATCTCATGAAATTATTAGACAAATTTATTTGCTACTGAAAATATTTATCAATTTTAATTCTTCGAAATGAATGCGATATAACTCTAACATTTATAGCGATGATTGATGATGATTATTACAATAAATATGTTAAGAAAATCAGTATTTTTATAGGTATATTTGCCCTGCATAGGTCGGGATATTTCCGTATTTTCTGGAGGTGCCTCGGTATTTTCCCAAAAAATAATCTGGTCACACTGCTCGCCGGCCACCGCTGTGCGTGTGTGTTATTGTTGTTACATAAGATTACGTACTTAATTTAAAATCATCATCATAGATTCCATGTTATTTATAGTCATTATAAATAAGTATTACGATGTTATGCGAGTACCTTGTGGGGTTTATTACCGATGGTATTTATTTACCCAATTTTTACTTAATTGCGAAAATACAATAAAATGTTCACTTTAAAAACACCAAACTTGGTACCAAGTTTATTTTAGTTTAGTACGCCAGTGCAGTGCAGTCGCCACATCACTAGTTTTCCGGACTCCTAGTAATTTTGGTAGTTTTATTCTCTTATTCACTTTTACGCATTAAATATACTTGCTTCCTCTCTCAAACCTTGCTCGAGGGCCGACGGCGGCGTCGGCCCGAACCGACCCGAGGTGTGCCGACGATGACCGGCGAGGCGACGGAATACCAATCAAAACAAAATGAATATTCGTAGCCGAAACTCGACTCTAGAGTTTCGGTTTCGAGTTGGCGAATCGCTGACTCGCGACCTCGCGTGCACTCGCATTCGCATAACTCGCATTCGTTATCCGCATTCTAGTAGTTAGGTAGGTAAGCGAGTTGATTCGAGTTGCGAATGAACTCGACTCGAATCAACTCGTTTAGACTCTGATTCGAGTTATTCGAATCAGCCAACTCGACTCGTCCATCGCTACCACGTTCCATGTACTTAATATGAGAAAAATAACGATGAAACACTCGAAACAGTCGAAAAGCGCTTTCCCGCCACCTGTGCCGCTTTGATTATAATATAATCAAAGCTGTGCCGTTGACCCGCGGGAACTTATGACGTCACAGGCCAAATGCCTACCGCTTATTTTCTACTTCGTTTTTGATTCAGTAAAAGTGGAATAACTTTGTCATTTTTCAAGTTATCAAAATAATTCTTTCACCATATTTATTGTAATATATATGCCCTAAAACTTACATAATTAGTTTTTATTTTTGTGAAATTGGAAACTTCCTTATTGCCGCCAAAACGATAGAAAATAGCTAAGAAAGAAGTTTTATTTTTTCAATTTCAAAAATGGAATGTTCCGTGGAAGCTTTTCTAAAGTGTTTCTTATTAGGCGTCCTGCAAGAGGCCAGTAACAGAAAATAAGCTATGTAATGCTTTAAACTCTTTTTATGATGAAGTTTAGATGGTTTTGTTTTTTTAATGCATTCTATGAGTATTCTAAATTGAGTGGCTATATTGTCGCATGATTATTTAAAATTGAATTTATAAATTTTTCAAGAATGGATGACATGGACTTCAAACTTTCATAATTCTTATAAGGTGTTTCTAATTATATGACCACCACTGTATATCTATCAGTGGCGATGGGTTTCTTCCCTATGAGACGATTACTGTCGCCTTCCCTTTTGAAATCCCTATGGGCACCTACCTATATACCTACCTACTATCAAACCTACCTATATCTAATCTACCTATCCAGCAACTATAGCTATTATTATCTACCTACCTACATCTAATCTACCTATCCAGCAACTATAGCTATTATTATCTACCTACCTACATCTAATCTACCTATCCAGCAACTATAGCTATTATTATCTACCTACCTACATCTAATCTACCTATCCAGCAACTATAGCTATTATTATCTACCTACCTACATCTAATCTACCTATCCAGCAACTATAGCTATTATTATCTACCTACCTACATCTAATCTACCTATCCAGCAACTATAGCTATTATTATCTACCTACCTACATCTAATCTACCTATCCAGCAACTATAGCTATTATTATCTACCTACCTACATCTAATCTACCTATCCAGCAACTATAGCTATTATTATCTACCTACCTACTTTACCTAGCCTATACAAGCCCATATTTCTATTATAATTAGTTTGCGCCTAGCCAAAATATACCTACCTACCTACATATTTACATGTATATCGTAGAGCGCGAGCGTGTCGCCGAGGCCGGTATTCATGGCTTCAACGATCTTCATTCACTAGGTACTTTACTTACCGTGTCCGTGTCGGCGGCAAGCAACTGATTGTACTATCTTACTATGATCCGGCTATACTACAGGTAGTGGCCCCGTGAATTTCCAACATGGCGTTCACGGGCCAATATTCAATTTAGTCGGCTTGCTCACCTTTGTTTTGAGCGCTGTTTTGCGTGTTTTGGTTTGAAGAAAAATAATAAAAATTATTGAATTGAACTGGGCTTGAAAGTCAAGAAGAAAAATGTATGAATTGTGCGTCGTTTTGGGTTGATTTCTTTGTCTTTTCTGTGTAAGTTCGTAGAGAGAGGCTACAATTTTCCCAAATCAATTTGCAATAACGCGGCCATTAGTTTTATTCACACTACAGAATGGCTTTCGGAATATGTCCTATGAACTTTCGTTCATCATTCCATTGCTCTCTCATTATTTATCAAACCTCATCTTTTTCGCTGTGCTTGAGCAATTTTGCGTTGTTCTATGTAGGTTTTGTTTTGTTAGCTTGCTGTATTGTTACCCTGCTCACTTTGTCTTTGTTTAAAAAAATATCTATGATTCTGAATGTGTATAGGTACGTACCTGTAGTATAGGTATGTATGTAGTCGAAGCCGTCTGCAACCCCAAAATATGTTTTTTTTTGTGTGCTACCGACTCGAATCTTTGCCAATTGTTGTCCGATTTAGGTACTGACATAATTTTTTAGATTTTATCTAGAGATCGATCCGGTGGCCCCTTAATTGATGAGAACACAAAGAATTTCGCATAAATAATTATGTAGTCTATTTTGAGATTGATTTATATTTACTAAACAAACAAACGCGCGGCGACATACTTTTGTTCTATGACTCTCTACCTACACACACTTTTCGACACATTTCATTGAAAAAGACCAATTACTTTTTACTTCATTATTTCAATTCATTTCATTCTATCCGAAATAAACTCAAGGTCACGTGCGCAGAGCGCGCACGTGCGTGAGTTCGTTGACCTCCCGTCCAAAGAGTGCGGCGCTCTCATTGGCTGAACGTAGCCAATGAGAGAGCGGCTAATTCTGATAAATTTATTTTATTTTAATAAATGTTTTGATTGGTTTGAAATGCTCAGATGAAATTGTATGACTGTATAGGAGTAGGTACCTACGTGTATACATTCTGCGCGTATTGCCTTGCCTCCGACGACTTGAAAACTTTATTTTGGCTTTCTATAGTCTTGTAAATGAATCGTCAGTATGATTTTTAGTATTTTGATTGTAATTGCATATTGTGAGGAATGTAATATTTATTTATATCTAGACTAAGCATCCAGGGCTCCTATATTTGAGGTCTTACGTACAATGCAGAATGAGAATATTAGAATTATATCTTTTTATAATAAAATTATGAGAATGACTTGAGATAGGTACCTTACATAATATGAATAATTCTGAGTGATGAGGAGTGTTAGATACTAGTTATTGTTTTTATTTATTAGGTACCTATAGTAGGTACCTTTACTGTTTAAAACAGGTAATATACGTAAGATTTGTTTGATAATAACAGATACCAAATGATATCATACTTCTATCCAGGCGCCAATGGCGGAAACTACGAGAGGCAGCGTCCCGGGGACTGCGCCCCAGCGGGCGGCGGCGGCGCCCGGGGCTGCGGCGGCGCCCGGGGCTGCGGCGGCGCCCGGGGCTGCGGCGGCGCCCGGGGCTGCGGCGGCGCCCGGGGCTGCGGCGGCGACCCGGGGGCAGGACTGCGCCCCCGGGGCTCCGCCGGACATTACATGGAGTCCTCGCACCGACACATAATGGAGTTGTCAGTATTACCGCATTCAGTGCCCAGACGCTGCGCGCCCAGACGTAGCTCTGCGATAACTAGATCTATTGAGCACTGGAGGTGTTAAAGACTGCTTTATTGTAATGCTTTCAATGCCCGTATTGAGTTATAGAGCTTTGCCACAACGTACATATATGTTCAGATAATATTTATTATAATGCTTTCTGTGCCCAGCATGTTCTGATATCTTTGCAATAACACAAATAGGTATGTATAGGTAGATATAATTTATTATATGCTTTCAGTGCCCAGCATTTACTGGTAGCTTAGCAATAGCCATGTATGCGTTGTGGGCACTGCTAGTGTTAGATGGTCACATACCATCTATACTAGTGTTGTATTTATTCATTGTTACGTAAAGCTTTTCATATATTTAATATGGAGATTATAAATATTAGTATAATATATAACTATTTAATACATTAACTGCCTAAATTACACAAGTAGTTTTATACTATGTAAGTATGTGTGTATTTTGGACACTGTAAGTTTTATAATGAGGTTTTCATAAATAATTAACAAACGCTGTGCGTGCGAGCGGAGTTTATCAAAAATAATGTAAATGGGCATGGAAAGTGTTGTTAAAAAGTTTTCGGTTAATGCATTCTCTGCCCTGAGGCTCGAGTAGATTAGCGGGAGATGAACATGTGTGCGCCGCGGGCACGGAGAGTGTTGCGAGCGATGTTTGTTAACAACTGTCAGTCTGGGCGCGCGCTAGTTTGTACTAAAAGTTTATGAAAAATGTTTGTTTGGGCACTGAAAGTGTTAGTACGGGGTCGATGTTTAATGCATTCGCTGCCTACATACCTCACGAACATCGGCAGCACATAAACGTCTGAGTTTTTTGGACATCGAATGTTTTATAAGAATTTTCGATAGATAATTTACGTATATGATCTGCGGGCGCGCGGAGCGCGCTTATCGAAAATCGTTAAAATGGACACCGAAAGTGTTCGTAGAATTTTTTTATTTAATGCATTCGATGCCCAGATACCTGAGGTACATTTGCAGTAGGAAACCATTTCAGTTTTGTGGACATTGCAATTGTTACGAGCGATTTTTGTAGCGCGTAATCGCCAGGAACGTCAAGTCGGAGATGACCATGCGGTCGCGCGCGAAGCGCGCGACCGCATGGTCATCTCCGACTTGACGTTCCTGGCGGGGTGTTGTGGTCGGTAGAGCAGCGTCGTGCTGCGATCTGTTGAGACTCAGCCCTACGCCAGGTGATTCGTCCGAGGACGAGTTTTTTTTTTTTAATTTTTATAGTATTGTTATTCTATGAACATGTAAAACGGCAAGGTCCGAGTCTAACTTTACTAACTTAACTAACATTACTAACTTAACTAACTTTACTAACTTTACTAACATTACTAACTTTACTAACTTTAGGTACTAACTTTACTAACTTTACTAACTTTACTAACTACTAACTTTACTAACTTTACTAACTTTAGGTACTAACTTTACTAACTTTACTAACTTTACTAACATTACTAACATCACTAACTTTAGGTACTAACTTTACTAACATTACTAACTTTACTAACTACGAATATACATTGTACCTGATGATGAACTTCGATTGCATGCAACCTTTAGACTGTTTTGAACGGTCTGCAGTTAGCTCGATTGTATATACTGGTTTTATTTTTTTCTATTCCGTTTATTTTTATACATTTTTTTAAATTTAGCTCTTGTTAGCTTGTTCTTGTAATTTTCAGTACTTTACTTATTTACCTTATAGAACTTCATTAACATCGAAAATTATAATCAAAAAATGTATACCTACTTGTAAATATACAATTCAAATCATTGAGCTAACTACAGACGGTCGAAAACAGTCTAGAGGTATCTCAATTGTTTACTTTATTAATTTAAGAAAGGAAATAACAATCAAGGAATAGAACCTTATTAAAACTATTATTTACAATATTTTGGTAGGTTGAAAACAGTCTAGAGTTAGCTCAACTGAATGAAAGAATGGATGAAAACTCTTTATTATACTTAAATGTACCACAAAAAGGCTGAAAATGATACATAAAAATACTGCAAACTAAGACTAAGTATAAATAAATAAATAATAATAAATAATTTCGGACAGTCCACACAGCATAATCCAGCCCAAGCTAAGCAGTTAAGATAGATAAGGGCGACCCTATCGCTAAAAGCGATCTCTTCCAGGCAACCTTTTGATGGACCGGATATAAAAGAACAATATAGACGGTGGTAGTTACATTAGATCTACTTCTCTAGATAGATGGAAAAGAAAAAAATACATACCCAATAAGCTTCCAATGTTATAAACTTATGTACATAAACATGTAACTTTATATAGTTAGATAAATAATGTACCACACGTTCATGTGGTAATTCCGGGAAAAATGTATAAAATGTTACCTATGTGTTATTCCAGACTATGATCTATCTCTTTGCCAAATTTCATCCATATCCGTTCAGTAGTTTTTGCATGAAAGAGTAACAAATATCCATCTATCCATCCATACTTACAAACTTTCGCGTTTATAATATTACTAGCGACCCGCCCCGGATTCGCATATTCATTAAAATATGCAAATTTTAATATTTTTGAGATAAGCACATTAATGTAGTAAATACAATATCAATACAATATCGAGCTCGTATTTTTTTACCTGATTATGAGACTAGATGCCGTAAGTTCCACTTTCTTCCCACTCTTTAAACGCAGACAAGTGGCTGATTTGACTTACCTAATTATTATAGCAAACGGAACTGTTGATTGCCCAGAGCTTCTTGAGCAAATAGGACTGCGCACATGCACGCTTGCACCTATCGTAAGGACTAATTATAGGCAGAACGCATTTGTTTATAGAGCTTCTAGCTCGTTTAACTCATTAGTACATGAAAACAGCAATATAGATTTATTCAACACCAGTTCAAGTAAGCTTAAACGCTTGCTTAATGATACATTTTTCGTTTTAGTTTGAGAAATTCTCTTGTTTGTGCTTGTACTTAGTATAAAAAACAATCTATTTTTCTTTTTTAGTTATTGTTATTGCTAGTAAGTCGTCAACTTAACTTCTTTGTTTAAGCAGTTTTACTAATAGGTTTATATACTTTTAATATATCTAGTTTTCTGTAATTTTTTTTTAAGTTAAAATTAATACCTATATGTCTACTTTCTGTAAATTCATCTCAAGTCAACAGATCTCAAGTTGCTGCTTTAATTTATTATTAGTGAAAACTTTTAATTGGCCTTAATTTAAAAATTCTTTGTATCTACTCATTGTCTAGCTGTAAGTTTTCCTAAAATTGTAAAAATAAAATAAAATAAATTTGAAGTATGTTTTTTGTTTTAATACAATAATACCTAAATTATGTCACAGTAACAGCTGTTTTCTGGAACGCAGATCATCTTAATAGTTAACTAATCAATGTTCAAATCTCTATTCAAGTGTCATTTGGGTTTCTCGAACATTGATTACGTACTTATATTTTGAAAAACAAAACTCTTGTCAAATAACATAATACGCTAATTAGGCCTGATTCTTTGTTCAAGCTCTTGTCAAATCAATAATTAACTAATCGGCGATTTTGCTCTAATTAGTTGAAATTATTACAACAATTTGCTGTATTTTTCCAAGTTCTAAACCGGGGTATAGGTAATACATAAAAAATCAACAGGTTGGTAATCCAAAAGCCATACACTACATAGTATAAACTAGAGTCGCTTTCTCTGTCCCTATGTCATTATGTCCCTTTGAACGCTTAAATCTTTAAAACTACGCAACGGATTTTGATGCAGTTTTTTTTAATAGATAGAGTGATTCAAGAGGAAGGTTTATACGTATAATATAAAACCGTGCAAAGTCGGGGCGGGTCGCTAGTTATTAATAAATGAACCTGCTACTAAATTATCGTGAATTAAATACTATGAACGTAATTGTAGGTATATTATGAGTATTAAATGTAGGGTACTAAGGTAAGTTGTTCCGGGACCGATCGTCATAGATGGCCACCTTCTTGAAATTGTTTCCGAGTAGATACACTTACCTTGGGCAAATTGTGCAGTTAGGTAAAAACTATTTTGAGAAGGAGGCCAAGAGGAGGATCCAGCTAGGCTGGGCAGCATTTGAGAAACTACGTCGGGTCTTCTCGACATCCATACCGCAATATTTGAAAACGAAAGTTTTCAACCAGTGCGTCCTACCTAAGAGTGTCCACGACTCACGGTAGGGCTGGTCCACCAGTTCAAAGTCGCTCAGCGAGCTATGGAAAGAGCTATGTGAGGAGTCTCTCTGAAGGATAGGATTCATTATGAATACATCCGACAGAGAACCAAGTTATCGACATAGCTCAAAGAATTAGCAAGCTGAAGTGGCAGTGGGCTGGCCATATCTCGCGAAGAAACGACAACCGTTGGGATAAACGTGTTCTTGAGTGGAGACCGCGACTCGGTAAGGTACTAAGGTAAGGTTTATTAGATAGTCAGATAGTCATTTTATTGGTAATTTTTTTTACAAGTCATTTCACATTATATTTAGTACATATTAACAGATAGGTACCTACTAATAAATGCAGTGTAAAATCAAATATACTTAGACAAAAAGGAAATGCACAAACATTAGTACAACTCAAAAATCTTTATCAACATTCATATTCAGATTCATACCTACTTATTAATTAAAGGTCATTCATATTCAGATTCATTTTAATTCAGCAGTAAATAATTGTTAGCCATTTGTGTTTTCTTTTCTGGAATTAAATACATAGAGTAAACGAGTTCTTGAGTGGAGATCGCGATTCACTAAGCGTAATGTATGACGCCCTTCAGCATGGTGGGATGGCGATCTGCGAAGGACTGCAGACTACCATACTAAAATGTGGCAAAATGAAGACAGGGCGTTATAGCACTTATAGGTCTCATTATATATACCTAGGGTAGGCATAATTATTTCCAGCAGAGCATTGATTTTTGCAATCGAAGAGTTCATAATATGAAAATTAAAAACTTGCTGCAAACCCCTTCTGAGCTTTAAAAAAGTGGTTGAATTTAATTTATCGCTAAAATAAACATATGGCTCCTAACAGCTTCCTAAAAGTATATTCCGTACAATATGTATCTCTCTCTATTCTGTCTACCTTCTGTACCAACCGAACAAAGGAGGTTGGTTTCAATCCTGACCCCTAACCTGAAACTAACCTCTAGAATTGAAACCTCTTTTGTATTGTGCCGCCATTTGCAATGAAGAGAACCTATGGAAATTAAATTATTCTGCCGATGTTCAAAAAAATTTTTTTTTCTTCTGTAAATATTATGGAAAAACTGAAAATGCAAAGTTCCTTAGGATTTTAAGACGATTCGAACGATATATTCAGTATCGTTCTTCAAATTTTTGGGACAGGCCATAAGGGATTCTTGCCATTGTTCTTTCATCTAAACAACTTATGTAGTTACGGAGATTACCTATAACAAACATTCACACAGACTTTCCCAATTATTATAATAGTAAGGTAAGATAGTAAGTTAAGACTTGGACCAAAAGTAGAAAGCGCCGGCCAATGAAAAAAAAAATGAAATATTTCGGTAGAACATAACGTCTCGATAATTTTTAGCTATGGCTGCTATGCTGTCCTATTATTATTTAAGTGGTTAAATGAGGTCAAAAATTCGTAATTTTTGATATCGATTTTTGAAAAATCGATATTTCAGTAACTAACCAAATGAGTAATCTACTACCTCTACATAAAAATAAGTCGGGTTTTCCTTCCTGACGCTATAACTCCAGAACGCACGAACCAATTTCCACGGTTTTGCATTCGTTGGAAAGGTCTCGGGCTCCGTGAGGTTTATAGTAATGTATAATAAAACCGTGCGAAGCCGGGGCGGGGCGCTAGTTTTTTATAAGGATATCTATGACTTAAATGAAATGTCCCCTTTTAAGTGCACAATTCATTTATTTCGAGGTACTTTCACTGACCTTATACACAAATCTATCTTATCATAATCCTATCTTCCTTATCTATCTTATCTTCGAGACCTTCCGCCGGAGGCCTAATTGACACTTCTTGGTGTCTTGCAAAGCACATGTACCTACCATACCATCAAGTTTTAGATTATACCCAGAAAATAAGGTCCATACACCACATCGTTATAATTAAAATAGGGGTGATTTACTCTCATTCGGGCATTATTTTTTGAAGGGACCTATCGTTGCTGGTACCTATAGAGTCAGTGTTTTTTCAATTATTTTGTACTATAAATTTTATTAAATTTTTATTAAACCTGTAATAATTAAGTTGTTAAACTTATAAATTGTGCATATATTTACTAAAATATATTTCATATATTTTGGTAATAGTTTAGTAGTAGTTTTTTAATTAGTTACATAACTTTAATAGCGAAGAAGGGGAAATGAAACATAATTTAGATTAAACATTAGATGAAATTTATTTAGTCCGGTCAATTTAGACATTCGAAGCTACATAAATTCCCCTTCATTTTTCACGATTTTCATCAAAACGGTAAGTTTTATCATAAAAAATATCGAAAAAAATTGTAAATTATCTACAAAAAATGGTTAGGTTCAGTTCGGTTCGGTTCGGTTCGTTAGGTTAGGTTAGGTTAGGTTAGGTTAGTTTAGGTTAGGCTAGGTTCGGTTAGGTTCGGTTAGGTTCGGTTAGGTTCGGTTCGGTTCGGTTCGGTTCGTTAGGTTAGGTTAGGTTAGGTTAGGTTAGGTTAGGTTAGGTTAGGTTAGGTTAGGCTAGGTTCGGTTAGGCTAGGTTCGGTTAGGTTCGGTTCGGTTCGGTTCGGTTCGTTAGGTTAGGTTAGGTTAGGTTAGGTTAGGTTAGGTTAGGTAAGGTTAGGTTAGTTTAGGTTAGGTTAGGTTAGGTTAGGTTAGGCTAGGTTCGGTTAGGTTCGGTTCGGTTCGGTTCGGTTCGTTAGGTTAGGTTAGGTTAGGTTAGGTTAGGTTAGGTTAGGTTAGGTTAGGTTAGTTTAGGTTAGGTTAGGCTAGGTTCGGTTAGGTTCTTTTAGGTTCGGTTCGGTTCGGTTCGGTTCGTTAGGTTAGGTTAGGTTAGGTTAGGTTAGGTTAGGTTAGGTTAGGTTAGGTTAGGTTAGGTTAGGTTAGGTTAGGTTAGGTTAGGTTAGGTTAGGTTAGTTAGGTAAAGTTAGGTTAGGTTAGGTTCCACGACTGGTGGACTAACCTAACCTAACCTAAATTAACCTAACCTAACCTAACCTAACCTAACCTAACCTAACCTAACCTAACCTAACCTAACCTAACCTAACCTAACCTAACCTAACCTAACCTAACCTAACCTAACCTAACCTAACCTAACCTAACCTAACCTAACGAACCGAACCGAACCGAACCTAACCGAACCTAGCCTAACCGAACCGAACCGAACCTAACCATTTTTTGTATATAATTTTATGATTTACAATTTTTGTCGATATATTTTTATGATAAAAATTAACGTTTTGATGAAATACATAGCCATAGATATAATTTTTGACCTAATTTAACCACTCAAATAATAATGCTCAAAATACCAATAAAATATCAATACCATTAATGGACTTATTTAAACGAACGTTTTTAATGTAGTCGTTAGTTATTCCTTAATAAATAAATAAACTAGATCCATTACTATCTTAGTAAGTAAGTAAAGTAATATTTATTCAAAGAAAGGTTAACAATTTTATATACTTAAGACTATTGTACAGTTAAAATATTTTAAAATTAAGTATGTCTAATTGTATGTCTATTTGATTGGCTACGGCCCCACACTAGGCTCAGGGCCCGTGTCGTGGATCTTGGAAGAAACATATTGAGTCGACCTGTAAAAAAATGGCGAAAGTAATTTACGCGCTTAAGCAACTTAGACCCATTTCTTTAGATATTCAAATTCAAAATGCTTTATTTCCTTAAGACCTTACAGGACACTTGGACACATAAAGCTCTGAAAGACATATATTACGCATATATTTACTCAATTATGTCTTATGGTATCATTTTATTTGGGAGCTCTACAGATTACGAATGTATACTTAAATTACAAAAGCGTGCCATAAGAGTATTAAAGAAAGCGAAATACAGAGAGTCAAAAACCTTCGGATATTAGCATCAGTAGCGGTATTCATAAAAAAAATAATTTGAAAGAATATACAATCGGAGGCGAAAGTAGCAAACGTGCCACGCTGCAGAAAATAATGCTAGAGCCGATTCACCATCGACTGAAAATCGCAAAACGGCTCCCTAAAATAATGGGCCAAAAGCTATATAAACAAGCTCCCGATAGATCTTAAACTTACTAAAAGTGAAATTTTTTGCTTGACAAGACGCTATATACCTCTAGTATTAAAGAGTTTTTAGATAACGACCACAGCAAGTACGAAATAAAATCAACTAAACTAAAACTGATGGGTAACATCACTTAATCTAATAGTAGAGTCCTAATTTTAAGAAATTATATTTTTATTATAATAATAAACCATAGATACATATGTTATAAAATTCTGACGAGTCATAGCCTGATCATTTAATTTTAAGTACCTAAATACTTTTATTTTATGTATGATGTGTGACGATAAATGATCTGAATCTGAATCTGTACTAGCTTTGTTATAAAAGCTTAGGACGATTTTTTTCTCCAATTCGAAAACCACAGTTGTGTACTAAAATGAAGGATTTCAAATAAGTAATACAAAGAAAACAATATAAGGATCCATCGAAAACATAAAAAAAATACAATACGTCGCGTCACAAAATCACTCGATCAATCTCAGTACGAGAGGAACCGCAGTTTCGGACATTTGGTTCATGCACTCGGCCGAGCGGCCGGTGGTGCGAAGCTACCATCCGCGGGATTATGCCTGAACGCCTCTAAGGCCGAAGCCAGCCTAGCCGAATCCGGCAAGGATATGCTCACTGTGGAGCCCCGAGAGTCGGGAGGCTCTAAACAATGTGACTTTACTAGTTGCGCTTTACTTCGTAAGGCGTGACGTCGAAGCCCATTTGGACCGCGGAGATCGGTGCGTACGGTTTAACACGTGCACCACGGCTCCTTCTGGTTCGGATATAACTCAGTTCGATGTCGGGGCTCGGAATAGTCTGTAGACGACTTACGTTCCTGGCGGGGTGTTGTGGTCGGTAGAGCAGCGTCGTGCTGCGATCTGTTGAGACTCAGCCCTACGCCAGGTGATTCGTCCGAGGACGAGTTTTTTTTTTTTAATTTTTATAGTATTGTTATTCTATGAACATGTAAAACGGCAAGGTCCGAGTCTAACTTTACTAACTTAACTAACATTACTAACTTAACTAACTTTACTAACTTTACTAACATTACTAACTTTACTAACTTTAGGTACTAACTTTACTAACTTTACTAACTTTACTAACTACTAACTTTACTAACTTTACTAACTTTAGGTACTAACTTTACTAACTTTACTAACTTTACTAACATTACTAACATCACTAACTTTAGGTACTAACTTTACTAACATTACTAACTTTACTAACTACGAATATACATTGTACCTGATGATGAACTTCGATTGCATGCAACCTTTAGACTGTTTTGAACGGTCTGCAGTTAGCTCGATTGTATATACTGGTTTTATTTTTTTCTATTCCGTTTATTTTTATACATTTTTTTAAATTTAGCTCTTGTTAGCTTGTTCTTGTAATTTTCAGTACTTTACTTATTTACCTTATAGAACTTCATTAACATCGAAAATTATAATCAAAAAATGTATACCTACTTGTAAATATACAATTCAAATCATTGAGCTAACTACAGACGGTCGAAAACAGTCTAGAGGTATCTCAATTGTTTACTTTATTAATTTAAGAAAGGAAATAACAATCAAGGAATAGAACCTTATTAAAACTATTATTTACAATATTTTGGTAGGTTGAAAACAGTCTAGAGTTAGCTCAACTGAATGAAAGAATGGATGAAAACTCTTTATTATACTTAAATGTACCACAAAAAGGCTGAAAATGATACATAAAAATACTGCAAACTAAGACTAAGTATAAATAAATAAATAATAATAAATAATTTCGGACAGTCCACACAGCATAATCCAGCCCAAGCTAAGCAGTTAAGATAGATAAGGGCGACCCTATCGCTAAAAGCGATCTCTTCCAGGCAACCTTTTGATGGACCGGATATAAAAGAACAATATAGACGGTGGTAGTTACATTAGATCTACTTCTCTAGATAGATGGAAAAGAAAAAAATACATACCCAATAAGCTTCCAATGTTATAAACTTATGTACATAAACATGTAACTTTATATAGTTAGATAAATAATGTACCACACGTTCATGTGGTAATTCCGGGAAAAATGTATAAAATGTTACCTATGTGTTATTCCAGACTATGATCTATCTCTTTGCCAAATTTCATCCATATCCGTTCAGTAGTTTTTGCATGAAAGAGTAACAAATATCCATCTATCCATCCATACTTACAAACTTTCGCGTTTATAATATTACTAGCGACCCGCCCCGGATTCGCATATTCATTAAAATATGCAAATTTTAATATTTTTGAGATAAGCACATTAATGTAGTAAATACAATATCAATACAATATCGAGCTCGTATTTTTTTACCTGATTATGAGACTAGATGCCGTAAGTTCCACTTTCTTCCCACTCTTTAAACGCAGACAAGTGGCTGATTTGACTTACCTAATTATTATAGCAAACGGAACTGTTGATTGCCCAGAGCTTCTTGAGCAAATAGGACTGCGCACATGCACGCTTGCACCTATCGTAAGGACTAATTATAGGCAGAACGCATTTGTTTATAGAGCTTCTAGCTCGTTTAACTCATTAGTACATGAAAACAGCAATATAGATTTATTCAACACCAGTTCAAGTAAGCTTAAACGCTTGCTTAATGATACATTTTTCGTTTTAGTTTGAGAAATTCTCTTGTTTGTGCTTGTACTTAGTATAAAAAACAATCTATTTTTCTTTTTTAGTTATTGTTATTGCTAGTAAGTCGTCAACTTAACTTCTTTGTTTAAGCAGTTTTACTAATAGGTTTATATACTTTTAATATATCTAGTTTTCTGTAATTTTTTTTTAAGTTAAAATTAATACCTATATGTCTACTTTCTGTAAATTCATCTCAAGTCAACAGATCTCAAGTTGCTGCTTTAATTTATTATTAGTGAAAACTTTTAATTGGCCTTAATTTAAAAATTCTTTGTATCTACTCATTGTCTAGCTGTAAGTTTTCCTAAAATTGTAAAAATAAAATAAAATAAATTTGAAGTATGTTTTTTGTTTTAATACAATAATACCTAAATTATGTCACAGTAACAGCTGTTTTCTGGAACGCAGATCATCTTAATAGTTAACTAATCAATGTTCAAATCTCTATTCAAGTGTCATTTGGGTTTCTCGAACATTGATTACGTACTTATATTTTGAAAAACAAAACTCTTGTCAAATAACATAATACGCTAATTAGGCCTGATTCTTTGTTCAAGCTCTTGTCAAATCAATAATTAACTAATCGGCGATTTTGCTCTAATTAGTTGAAATTATTACAACAATTTGCTGTATTTTTCCAAGTTCTAAACCGGGGTATAGGTAATACATAAAAAATCAACAGGTTGGTAATCCAAAAGCCATACACTACATAGTATAAACTAGAGTCGCTTTCTCTGTCCCTATGTCATTATGTCCCTTTGAACGCTTAAATCTTTAAAACTACGCAACGGATTTTGATGCAGTTTTTTTTAATAGATAGAGTGATTCAAGAGGAAGGTTTATACGTATAATATAAAACCGTGCAAAGTCGGGGCGGGTCGCTAGTTATTAATAAATGAACCTGCTACTAAATTATCGTGAATTAAATACTATGAACGTAATTGTAGGTATATTATGAGTATTAAATGTAGGGTACTAAGGTAAGTTGTTCCGGGACCGATCGTCATAGATGGCCACCTTCTTGAAATTGTTTCCGAGTAGATACACTTACCTTGGGCAAATTGTGCAGTTAGGTAAAAACTATTTTGAGAAGGAGGCCAAGAGGAGGATCCAGCTAGGCTGGGCAGCATTTGAGAAACTACGTCGGGTCTTCTCGACATCCATACCGCAATATTTGAAAACGAAAGTTTTCAACCAGTGCGTCCTACCTAAGAGTGTCCACGACTCACGGTAGGGCTGGTCCACCAGTTCAAAGTCGCTCAGCGAGCTATGGAAAGAGCTATGTGAGGAGTCTCTCTGAAGGATAGGATTCATTATGAATACATCCGACAGAGAACCAAGTTATCGACATAGCTCAAAGAATTAGCAAGCTGAAGTGGCAGTGGGCTGGCCATATCTCGCGAAGAAACGACAACCGTTGGGATAAACGTGTTCTTGAGTGGAGACCGCGACTCGGTAAGGTACTAAGGTAAGGTTTATTAGATAGTCAGATAGTCATTTTATTGGTAATTTTTTTTACAAGTCATTTCACATTATATTTAGTACATATTAACAGATAGGTACCTACTAATAAATGCAGTGTAAAATCAAATATACTTAGACAAAAAGGAAATGCACAAACATTAGTACAACTCAAAAATCTTTATCAACATTCATATTCAGATTCATACCTACTTATTAATTAAAGGTCATTCATATTCAGATTCATTTTAATTCAGCAGTAAATAATTGTTAGCCATTTGTGTTTTCTTTTCTGGAATTAAATACATAGAGTAAACGAGTTCTTGAGTGGAGATCGCGATTCACTAAGCGTAATGTATGACGCCCTTCAGCATGGTGGGATGGCGATCTGCGAAGGACTGCAGACTACCATACTAAAATGTGGCAAAATGAAGACAGGGCGTTATAGCACTTATAGGTCTCATTATATATACCTAGGGTAGGCATAATTATTTCCAGCAGAGCATTGATTTTTGCAATCGAAGAGTTCATAATATGAAAATTAAAAACTTGCTGCAAACCCCTTCTGAGCTTTAAAAAAGTGGTTGAATTTAATTTATCGCTAAAATAAACATATGGCTCCTAACAGCTTCCTAAAAGTATATTCCGTACAATATGTATCTCTCTCTATTCTGTCTACCTTCTGTACCAACCGAACAAAGGAGGTTGGTTTCAATCCTGACCCCTAACCTGAAACTAACCTCTAGAATTGAAACCTCTTTTGTATTGTGCCGCCATTTGCAATGAAGAGAACCTATGGAAATTAAATTATTCTGCCGATGTTCAAAAAAATTTTTTTTTCTTCTGTAAATATTATGGAAAAACTGAAAATGCAAAGTTCCTTAGGATTTTAAGACGATTCGAACGATATATTCAGTATCGTTCTTCAAATTTTTGGGACAGGCCATAAGGGATTCTTGCCATTGTTCTTTCATCTAAACAACTTATGTAGTTACGGAGATTACCTATAACAAACATTCACACAGACTTTCCCAATTATTATAATAGTAAGGTAAGATAGTAAGTTAAGACTTGGACCAAAAGTAGAAAGCGCCGGCCAATGAAAAAAAAAATGAAATATTTCGGTAGAACATAACGTCTCGATAATTTTTAGCTATGGCTGCTATGCTGTCCTATTATTATTTAAGTGGTTAAATGAGGTCAAAAATTCGTAATTTTTGATATCGATTTTTGAAAAATCGATATTTCAGTAACTAACCAAATGAGTAATCTACTACCTCTACATAAAAATAAGTCGGGTTTTCCTTCCTGACGCTATAACTCCAGAACGCACGAACCAATTTCCACGGTTTTGCATTCGTTGGAAAGGTCTCGGGCTCCGTGAGGTTTATAGTAATGTATAATAAAACCGTGCGAAGCCGGGGCGGGGCGCTAGTTTTTTATAAGGATATCTATGACTTAAATGAAATGTCCCCTTTTAAGTGCACAATTCATTTATTTCGAGGTACTTTCACTGACCTTATACACAAATCTATCTTATCATAATCCTATCTTCCTTATCTATCTTATCTTCGAGACCTTCCGCCGGAGGCCTAATTGACACTTCTTGGTGTCTTGCAAAGCACATGTACCTACCATACCATCAAGTTTTAGATTATACCCAGAAAATAAGGTCCATACACCACATCGTTATAATTAAAATAGGGGTGATTTACTCTCATTCGGGCATTATTTTTTGAAGGGACCTATCGTTGCTGGTACCTATAGAGTCAGTGTTTTTTCAATTATTTTGTACTATAAATTTTATTAAATTTTTATTAAACCTGTAATAATTAAGTTGTTAAACTTATAAATTGTGCATATATTTACTAAAATATATTTCATATATTTTGGTAATAGTTTAGTAGTAGTTTTTTAATTAGTTACATAACTTTAATAGCGAAGAAGGGGAAATGAAACATAATTTAGATTAAACATTAGATGAAATTTATTTAGTCCGGTCAATTTAGACATTCGAAGCTACATAAATTCCCCTTCATTTTTCACGATTTTCATCAAAACGGTAAGTTTTATCATAAAAAATATCGAAAAAAATTGTAAATTATCTACAAAAAATGGTTAGGTTCAGTTCGGTTCGGTTCGGTTCGTTAGGTTAGGTTAGGTTAGGTTAGGTTAGTTTAGGTTAGGCTAGGTTCGGTTAGGTTCGGTTAGGTTCGGTTAGGTTCGGTTCGGTTCGGTTCGGTTCGTTAGGTTAGGTTAGGTTAGGTTAGGTTAGGTTAGGTTAGGTTAGGTTAGGTTAGGCTAGGTTCGGTTAGGCTAGGTTCGGTTAGGTTCGGTTCGGTTCGGTTCGGTTCGTTAGGTTAGGTTAGGTTAGGTTAGGTTAGGTTAGGTTAGGTAAGGTTAGGTTAGTTTAGGTTAGGTTAGGTTAGGTTAGGTTAGGCTAGGTTCGGTTAGGTTCGGTTCGGTTCGGTTCGGTTCGTTAGGTTAGGTTAGGTTAGGTTAGGTTAGGTTAGGTTAGGTTAGGTTAGGTTAGTTTAGGTTAGGTTAGGCTAGGTTCGGTTAGGTTCTTTTAGGTTCGGTTCGGTTCGGTTCGGTTCGTTAGGTTAGGTTAGGTTAGGTTAGGTTAGGTTAGGTTAGGTTAGGTTAGGTTAGGTTAGGTTAGGTTAGGTTAGGTTAGGTTAGGTTAGGTTAGTTAGGTAAAGTTAGGTTAGGTTAGGTTCCACGACTGGTGGACTAACCTAACCTAACCTAAATTAACCTAACCTAACCTAACCTAACCTAACCTAACCTAACCTAACCTAACCTAACCTAACCTAACCTAACCTAACCTAACCTAACCTAACCTAACCTAACCTAACCTAACCTAACCTAACCTAACGAACCGAACCGAACCGAACCTAACCGAACCTAGCCTAACCGAACCGAACCGAACCTAACCATTTTTTGTATATAATTTTATGATTTACAATTTTTGTCGATATATTTTTATGATAAAAATTAACGTTTTGATGAAATACATAGCCATAGATATAATTTTTGACCTCATTTAACCACTCAAATAATAATGCTCAAAATACCAATAAAATATCAATACCATTAATGGACTTATTTAAACGAACGTTTTTAATGTAGTCGTTAGTTATTCCTTAATAAATAAATAAACTAGATCCATTACTATCTTAGTAAGTAAGTAAAGTAATATTTATTCAAAGAAAGGTTAACAATTTTATATACTTAAGACTATTGTACAGTTAAAATATTTTAAAATTAAGTATGTCTAATTGTATGTCTATTTGATTGGCTACGGCCCCACACTAGGCTCAGGGCCCGTGTCGTGGATCTTGGAAGAAACATATTGAGTCGACCTGTAAAAAAATGGCGAAAGTAATTTACGCGCTTAAGCAACTTAGACCCATTTCTTTAGATATTCAAATTCAAAATGCTTTATTTCCTTAAGACCTTACAGGACACTTGGACACATAAAGCTCTGAAAGACATATATTACGCATATATTTACTCAATTATGTCTTATGGTATCATTTTATTTGGGAGCTCTACAGATTACGAATGTATACTTAAATTACAAAAGCGTGCCATAAGAGTATTAATGAAAGCGAAATACAGAGAGTCAAAAACCTTCGGATATTAGCATCAGTAGCGGTATTCATAAAAAAAATAATTTGAAAGAATATACAATCGGAGGCGAAAGTAGCAAACGTGCCACGCTGCAGAAAATAATGCTAGAGCCGATTCACCATCGACTGAAAATCGCAAAACGGCTCCCTAAAATAATGGGCCAAAAGCTATATAAACAAGCTCCCGATAGATCTTAAACTTACTAAAAGTGAAATTTTTTGCTTGACAAGACGCTATATACCTCTAGTATTAAAGAGTTTTTAGATAACGACCACAGCAAGTACGAAATAAAATCAACTAAACTAAAACTGATGGGTAACATCACTTAATCTAATAGTAGAGTCCTAATTTTAAGAAATTATATTTTTATTATAATAATAAACCATAGATACATATGTTATAAAATTCTGACGAGTCATAGCCTGATCATTTAATTTTAAGTACCTAAATACTTTTATTTTATGTATGATGTGTGACGATAAATGATCTGAATCTGAATCTGTACTAGCTTTGTTATAAAAGCTTAGGACGATTTTTTTCTCCAATTCGAAAACCACAGTTGTGTACTAAAATGAAGGATTTCAAATAAGTAATACAAAGAAAACAATATAAGGATCCATCGAAAACATAAAAAAAATACAATACGTCGCGTCACAAAATCACTCGATCAATCTCAGTACGAGAGGAACCGCAGTTTCGGACATTTGGTTCATGCACTCGGCCGAGCGGCCGGTGGTGCGAAGCTACCATCCGCGGGATTATGCCTGAACGCCTCTAAGGCCGAAGCCAGCCTAGCCGAATCCGGCAAGGATATGCTCACTGTGGAGCCCCGAGAGTCGGGAGGCTCTAAACAATGTGACTTTACTAGTTGCGCTTTACTTCGTAAGGCGTGACGTCGAAGCCCATTTGGACCGCGGAGATCGGTGCGTACGGTTTAACACGTGCACCACGGCTCCTTCTGGTTCGGATATAACTCAGTTCGATGTCGGGGCTCGGAATAGTCTGTAGACGACTTACGTTCCTGGCGGGGTGTTGTGGTCGGTAGAGCAGCGTCGTGCTGCGATCTGTTGAGACTCAGCCCTACGCCAGGTGATTCGTCCGAGGACGAGTTTTTTTTTTTTAATTTTTATAGTATTGTTATTCTATGAACATGTAAAACGGCAAGGTCCGAGTCTAACTTTACTAACTTAACTAACATTACTAACTTAACTAACTTTACTAACTTTACTAACATTACTAACTTTACTAACTTTAGGTACTAACTTTACTAACTTTACTAACTTTACTAACTACTAACTTTACTAACTTTACTAACTTTAGGTACTAACTTTACTAACTTTACTAACTTTACTAACATTACTAACATCACTAACTTTAGGTACTAACTTTACTAACATTACTAACTTTACTAACTACGAATATACATTGTACCTGATGATGAACTTCGATTGCATGCAACCTTTAGACTGTTTTGAACGGTCTGCAGTTAGCTCGATTGTATATACTGGTTTTATTTTTTTCTATTCCGTTTATTTTTATACATTTTTTTAAATTTAGCTCTTGTTAGCTTGTTCTTGTAATTTTCAGTACTTTACTTATTTACCTTATAGAACTTCATTAACATCGAAAATTATAATCAAAAAATGTATACCTACTTGTAAATATACAATTCAAATCATTGAGCTAACTACAGACGGTCGAAAACAGTCTAGAGGTATCTCAATTGTTTACTTTATTAATTTAAGAAAGGAAATAACAATCAAGGAATAGAACCTTATTAAAACTATTATTTACAATATTTTGGTAGGTTGAAAACAGTCTAGAGTTAGCTCAACTGAATGAAAGAATGGATGAAAACTCTTTATTATACTTAAATGTACCACAAAAAGGCTGAAAATGATACATAAAAATACTGCAAACTAAGACTAAGTATAAATAAATAAATAATAATAAATAATTTCGGACAGTCCACACAGCATAATCCAGCCCAAGCTAAGCAGTTAAGATAGATAAGGGCGACCCTATCGCTAAAAGCGATCTCTTCCAGGCAACCTTTTGATGGACCGGATATAAAAGAACAATATAGACGGTGGTAGTTACATTAGATCTACTTCTCTAGATAGATGGAAAAGAAAAAAATACATACCCAATAAGCTTCCAATGTTATAAACTTATGTACATAAACATGTAACTTTATATAGTTAGATAAATAATGTACCACACGTTCATGTGGTAATTCCGGGAAAAATGTATAAAATGTTACCTATGTGTTATTCCAGACTATGATCTATCTCTTTGCCAAATTTCATCCATATCCGTTCAGTAGTTTTTGCATGAAAGAGTAACAAATATCCATCTATCCATCCATACTTACAAACTTTCGCGTTTATAATATTACTAGCGACCCGCCCCGGATTCGCATATTCATTAAAATATGCAAATTTTAATATTTTTGAGATAAGCACATTAATGTAGTAAATACAATATCAATACAATATCGAGCTCGTATTTTTTTACCTGATTATGAGACTAGATGCCGTAAGTTCCACTTTCTTCCCACTCTTTAAACGCAGACAAGTGGCTGATTTGACTTACCTAATTATTATAGCAAACGGAACTGTTGATTGCCCAGAGCTTCTTGAGCAAATAGGACTGCGCACATGCACGCTTGCACCTATCGTAAGGACTAATTATAGGCAGAACGCATTTGTTTATAGAGCTTCTAGCTCGTTTAACTCATTAGTACATGAAAACAGCAATATAGATTTATTCAACACCAGTTCAAGTAAGCTTAAACGCTTGCTTAATGATACATTTTTCGTTTTAGTTTGAGAAATTCTCTTGTTTGTGCTTGTACTTAGTATAAAAAACAATCTATTTTTCTTTTTTAGTTATTGTTATTGCTAGTAAGTCGTCAACTTAACTTCTTTGTTTAAGCAGTTTTACTAATAGGTTTATATACTTTTAATATATCTAGTTTTCTGTAATTTTTTTTTAAGTTAAAATTAATACCTATATGTCTACTTTCTGTAAATTCATCTCAAGTCAACAGATCTCAAGTTGCTGCTTTAATTTATTATTAGTGAAAACTTTTAATTGGCCTTAATTTAAAAATTCTTTGTATCTACTCATTGTCTAGCTGTAAGTTTTCCTAAAATTGTAAAAATAAAATAAAATAAATTTGAAGTATGTTTTTTGTTTTAATACAATAATACCTAAATTATGTCACAGTAACAGCTGTTTTCTGGAACGCAGATCATCTTAATAGTTAACTAATCAATGTTCAAATCTCTATTCAAGTGTCATTTGGGTTTCTCGAACATTGATTACGTACTTATATTTTGAAAAACAAAACTCTTGTCAAATAACATAATACGCTAATTAGGCCTGATTCTTTGTTCAAGCTCTTGTCAAATCAATAATTAACTAATCGGCGATTTTGCTCTAATTAGTTGAAATTATTACAACAATTTGCTGTATTTTTCCAAGTTCTAAACCGGGGTATAGGTAATACATAAAAAATCAACAGGTTGGTAATCCAAAAGCCATACACTACATAGTATAAACTAGAGTCGCTTTCTCTGTCCCTATGTCATTATGTCCCTTTGAACGCTTAAATCTTTAAAACTACGCAACGGATTTTGATGCAGTTTTTTTTAATAGATAGAGTGATTCAAGAGGAAGGTTTATACGTATAATATAAAACCGTGCAAAGTCGGGGCGGGTCGCTAGTTATTAATAAATGAACCTGCTACTAAATTATCGTGAATTAAATACTATGAACGTAATTGTAGGTATATTATGAGTATTAAATGTAGGGTACTAAGGTAAGTTGTTCCGGGACCGATCGTCATAGATGGCCACCTTCTTGAAATTGTTTCCGAGTAGATACACTTACCTTGGGCAAATTGTGCAGTTAGGTAAAAACTATTTTGAGAAGGAGGCCAAGAGGAGGATCCAGCTAGGCTGGGCAGCATTTGAGAAACTACGTCGGGTCTTCTCGACATCCATACCGCAATATTTGAAAACGAAAGTTTTCAACCAGTGCGTCCTACCTAAGAGTGTCCACGACTCACGGTAGGGCTGGTCCACCAGTTCAAAGTCGCTCAGCGAGCTATGGAAAGAGCTATGTGAGGAGTCTCTCTGAAGGATAGGATTCATTATGAATACATCCGACAGAGAACCAAGTTATCGACATAGCTCAAAGAATTAGCAAGCTGAAGTGGCAGTGGGCTGGCCATATCTCGCGAAGAAACGACAACCGTTGGGATAAACGTGTTCTTGAGTGGAGACCGCGACTCGGTAAGGTACTAAGGTAAGGTTTATTAGATAGTCAGATAGTCATTTTATTGGTAATTTTTTTTACAAGTCATTTCACATTATATTTAGTACATATTAACAGATAGGTACCTACTAATAAATGCAGTGTAAAATCAAATATACTTAGACAAAAAGGAAATGCACAAACATTAGTACAACTCAAAAATCTTTATCAACATTCATATTCAGATTCATACCTACTTATTAATTAAAGGTCATTCATATTCAGATTCATTTTAATTCAGCAGTAAATAATTGTTAGCCATTTGTGTTTTCTTTTCTGGAATTAAATACATAGAGTAAACGAGTTCTTGAGTGGAGATCGCGATTCACTAAGCGTAATGTATGACGCCCTTCAGCATGGTGGGATGGCGATCTGCGAAGGACTGCAGACTACCATACTAAAATGTGGCAAAATGAAGACAGGGCGTTATAGCACTTATAGGTCTCATTATATATACCTAGGGTAGGCATAATTATTTCCAGCAGAGCATTGATTTTTGCAATCGAAGAGTTCATAATATGAAAATTAAAAACTTGCTGCAAACCCCTTCTGAGCTTTAAAAAAGTGGTTGAATTTAATTTATCGCTAAAATAAACATATGGCTCCTAACAGCTTCCTAAAAGTATATTCCGTACAATATGTATCTCTCTCTATTCTGTCTACCTTCTGTACCAACCGAACAAAGGAGGTTGGTTTCAATCCTGACCCCTAACCTGAAACTAACCTCTAGAATTGAAACCTCTTTTGTATTGTGCCGCCATTTGCAATGAAGAGAACCTATGGAAATTAAATTATTCTGCCGATGTTCAAAAAAATTTTTTTTTCTTCTGTAAATATTATGGAAAAACTGAAAATGCAAAGTTCCTTAGGATTTTAAGACGATTCGAACGATATATTCAGTATCGTTCTTCAAATTTTTGGGACAGGCCATAAGGGATTCTTGCCATTGTTCTTTCATCTAAACAACTTATGTAGTTACGGAGATTACCTATAACAAACATTCACACAGACTTTCCCAATTATTATAATAGTAAGGTAAGATAGTAAGTTAAGACTTGGACCAAAAGTAGAAAGCGCCGGCCAATGAAAAAAAAAATGAAATATTTCGGTAGAACATAACGTCTCGATAATTTTTAGCTATGGCTGCTATGCTGTCCTATTATTATTTAAGTGGTTAAATGAGGTCAAAAATTCGTAATTTTTGATATCGATTTTTGAAAAATCGATATTTCAGTAACTAACCAAATGAGTAATCTACTACCTCTACATAAAAATAAGTCGGGTTTTCCTTCCTGACGCTATAACTCCAGAACGCACGAACCAATTTCCACGGTTTTGCATTCGTTGGAAAGGTCTCGGGCTCCGTGAGGTTTATAGTAATGTATAATAAAACCGTGCGAAGCCGGGGCGGGGCGCTAGTTTTTTATAAGGATATCTATGACTTAAATGAAATGTCCCCTTTTAAGTGCACAATTCATTTATTTCGAGGTACTTTCACTGACCTTATACACAAATCTATCTTATCATAATCCTATCTTCCTTATCTATCTTATCTTCGAGACCTTCCGCCGGAGGCCTAATTGACACTTCTTGGTGTCTTGCAAAGCACATGTACCTACCATACCATCAAGTTTTAGATTATACCCAGAAAATAAGGTCCATACACCACATCGTTATAATTAAAATAGGGGTGATTTACTCTCATTCGGGCATTATTTTTTGAAGGGACCTATCGTTGCTGGTACCTATAGAGTCAGTGTTTTTTCAATTATTTTGTACTATAAATTTTATTAAATTTTTATTAAACCTGTAATAATTAAGTTGTTAAACTTATAAATTGTGCATATATTTACTAAAATATATTTCATATATTTTGGTAATAGTTTAGTAGTAGTTTTTTAATTAGTTACATAACTTTAATAGCGAAGAAGGGGAAATGAAACATAATTTAGATTAAACATTAGATGAAATTTATTTAGTCCGGTCAATTTAGACATTCGAAGCTACATAAATTCCCCTTCATTTTTCACGATTTTCATCAAAACGGTAAGTTTTATCATAAAAAATATCGAAAAAAATTGTAAATTATCTACAAAAAATGGTTAGGTTCAGTTCGGTTCGGTTCGGTTCGTTAGGTTAGGTTAGGTTAGGTTAGGTTAGTTTAGGTTAGGCTAGGTTCGGTTAGGTTCGGTTAGGTTCGGTTAGGTTCGGTTCGGTTCGGTTCGGTTCGTTAGGTTAGGTTAGGTTAGGTTAGGTTAGGTTAGGTTAGGTTAGGTTAGGTTAGGCTAGGTTCGGTTAGGCTAGGTTCGGTTAGGTTCGGTTCGGTTCGGTTCGGTTCGTTAGGTTAGGTTAGGTTAGGTTAGGTTAGGTTAGGTTAGGTAAGGTTAGGTTAGTTTAGGTTAGGTTAGGTTAGGTTAGGTTAGGCTAGGTTCGGTTAGGTTCGGTTCGGTTCGGTTCGGTTCGTTAGGTTAGGTTAGGTTAGGTTAGGTTAGGTTAGGTTAGGTTAGGTTAGGTTAGTTTAGGTTAGGTTAGGCTAGGTTCGGTTAGGTTCTTTTAGGTTCGGTTCGGTTCGGTTCGGTTCGTTAGGTTAGGTTAGGTTAGGTTAGGTTAGGTTAGGTTAGGTTAGGTTAGGTTAGGTTAGGTTAGGTTAGGTTAGGTTAGGTTAGGTTAGGTTAGTTAGGTAAAGTTAGGTTAGGTTAGGTTCCACGACTGGTGGACTAACCTAACCTAACCTAACCTAACCTAAACCTAACCTAACCTAAACCTAACCTAACCTAAACCTAACCTAACCTAACCTAACCTAACCTAACCTAACCTAACCAACCTAACCTAACCTAACCTAACCTAACCTAACCTAACGAACCGAACCGAACCGAACCTAACCGAACCTAGCCTAACCGAACCGAACCGAAACCTAACCATTTTTTGTATATAATTTTATGATTTACAATTTTTGTCGATATATTTTTATGATAAAAATTAACGTTTTGATGAAATACATAGCCATAGATATAATTTTTGACCTAATTTAACCACTCAAATAATAATGCTCAAAATACCAATAAAATATCAATACCCATTAATGGACTTATTTTAAACGAACGTTTTTAATGTAGTCGTTAGTTATTCCTTAATAAATAAATAAACTAGATCCATTACTATCTTAGTAAGTAAGTAAAGTAATATTTATTCAAAGAAAGGTTAACAATTTTATATACTTAAGACTATTGTACAGTTAAAATATTTTAAAATTAAGTATGTCTAATTGTATGTCTATTTGATTGGCTACGGCCCCACACTAGGCTCAGGGCCCGTGTCGTGGATCTTGGAAGAAACATATTGAGTCGACCTGTAAAAAAAATGGCGAAAGTAATTTACGCGCTTAAGCAACTTAGACCCATTTCTTTAGATATTCAAATTCAAAATGCTTTATTTCCTTAAGACCTTACAGGACACTTGGACACATAAAGCTCGAAAGGACATATATTACGCATATATTTACTCAATTATGTCTTATGGTATCATTTATTTGGGAGCTCTACAGATTACGAATGTATACTTAAATTACAAAAGCGTGCCATAAGGAGTATTAAAGAAAGCGAAATACAGAGAGTCAAAAACCTTCGGAATATTAGCATCAGTAGCGGTATTCATAAAAAAAATAATTTGAAAGAATATACAATCGGAGGCGAAAGTAGCAAACGTGCCACGCTGCAGAAAATAATGCTAGAGCCGATTCACCATCGACTGAAAATCGCAAAACGGCTCCCTAAAATAATGGGCCAAAAGCTATATAAACAAGCTCCCGATAGATCTTAAACTTACTAAAAGTGAAATTTTTTTGCTTGACAAGACGCTATATACCTCTAGTATTAAAGAGTTTTTAGATAACGACCACAGCAAGTACGAAATAAAATCAACTAAACTAAAACTGGATGGGGTAACATCACTTAATCTAATAGTAGAGTCCTAATTTTAAGAAATTATTTTTTTATTATAATAATAAACCATAGATACATATGTTATAAAATTCTGACGATCATAGCCTGATCATTTAATTTTAAGTACCTAAATACTTTTATTTTATGTATGATGTGTGACGATAAATGATCTGAATCTGAATCTGTACTAGCTTTGTTATAAAAGCTTAGGACGATTTTTTTCTCCAATTCGAAAACCACAGTTGTGTAACTAAATTGAAGGATTTCAAATAAGTAATACAAAGAAAACAATATTAGGATCCATCGAAAACATAAAAAAAAATCCAATACGTCGCGTCACAAAATCACTCGATCAACTCTCAGTACGAGAGGAACCGCAGTTTCGGACATTTGGTTCATGCACTCGGCCGAGCGGGCCGGTGGTGCGAAGCTACCATCCGCGGGATTATGCCTGAACGCCTCTAAGGGCCGAAGCCAGCCTA
>OX155675.1:0-7500 GCA_944547425.1 Eupithecia centaureata
AACCTAACCTAACCTAACCTAACCTAACCTAACCTAACCTAACCTAACCTAACCTAACCTAAGCTAACCTAACCTAACCTAACCTAACCTAACCTAACCTAACCTAACCTAACCTAACCTAACCTAACCTAACCTAACCTAACCTAACCTAACCTAACCTAACCTAACCTAACCTAACCTAACCTAACCTAACCTAACCTAACCTAACCTAACCTAACCTAACCTAACCTAACCTAACCTAACCTAACCTAACCTAACCTAACCTAACCTAACCTAACCTAACCTAACCTAACCTAACCTAACCTAACCTAACCTAACCTAACCTAACCTAACCTAACCTAACCTAACCTAACCTAACCTAACCTAACCTAACCTAACCTAACCTAACCTAACCTAACCTAACCTAACCTAACCTAACCTAACCTAACCTAACCTAACCTAACCTAACCTAACCTAACCTAACCTAACCTAACCTAACCTAACCTAACCTAACCTAACCTAACCTAACCTAACCTAACCTAACCTAACCTAACCTAACCTAACCTAACCTAACCTAACCTAACCTAACCTAACCTAACCTAACCTAACCTAACCTAACCTAACCTAACCTAACCTAACCTAACCTAACCTAACCTAACCTAACCTAACCTAACCTAACCTAACCTAACCTAACCTAACCTAACCTAACCTAACCTAACCTAACCTAACCTAACCTAACCTAACCTAACCTAACCTAACCTAACCTAACCTAACCTAACCTAACCTAACCTAACCTAACCTAACCTAACCTAACCTAACCTAACCTAACCTAACCTAACCTAACCTAACCTAACCTAACCTAACCTAACCTAACCTAACCTAACCTAACCTAACCTAACCTAACCTAACCTAACCTAACCTATACCTAACCTAACCTAACCTAACCTAACCTAACCTAACCTAACCTAACCTAACCTAACCTAACCTAACCTAACCTAACCTAACCTAACCTAACCTAACCTAACCTAACCTAACCTAACCTAACCTAACCTAACCTAACCTAACCTAACCTAACCTAACCTAACCTAACCTAACCTAACCTAACCTAACCTAACCTAACCTAACCTAACCTAACCTAACCTAACCTAACCTAACCTAACCTAACCTAACCTAACCTAACCTAACCTAACCTAACCTAACCTAACCTAACCTAACCTAACCTAACCTAACCTAACCTAACCTAACCTAACCTAACCTAACCTAACCTAACCTAACCTAACCTAACCTAACCTAACCTAACCTAACCTAACCTAACCTAACCTAACCTAACCTAACCTAACCTAACCTAACCTAACCTAACCTAACCTAACCTAACCTAACCTAACCTAACCTAACCTAACCTAACCTAACCTAACCTAACCTAACCTAACCTAACCTAACCTAACCTAACCTAACCTAACCTAACCTAACCTAACCTAACCTAACCTAACCTAACCTAACCTAACCTAACCTAACCTAACCTAACCTAACCTAACCTAACCTAACCTAACCTAACCTAACCTAACCTAACCTAACCTAACCTAACCTAACCTAACCTAACCTAACCTAACCTAACCTAACCTAACCTAACCTAACCTAACCTAACCTAACCTAACCTAACCTAACCTAACCTAACCTAACCTAACCTAACCTAACCTAACCTAACCTAACCTAACCTAACCTAACCTAACCTAACCTAACCTAACCTAACCTAACCTAACCTAACCTAACCTAACCTAACCTAACCTAACCTAACCTAACCTAACCTAACCTAACCTAACCTAACCTAACCTAACCTAACCTAACCTAACCTAACCTAACCTAACCTAACCTAACCTAACCTAACCTAACCTAACCTAACCTAACCTAACCTAACCTAACCTAACCTAACCTAACCTAACCTAACCTAACCTAACCTAACCTAACCTAACCTAACCTAACCTAACCTAACCTAACCTAACCTAACCTAACCTAACCTAACCTAACCTAACCTAACCTAACCTAACCTAACCTAACCTAACCTAACCTAACCTAACCTAACCTAACCTAACCTAACCTAACCTAACCTAACCTAACCTAACCTAACCTAACCTAACCTAACCTAACCTAACCTAACCTAACCTAACCTAACCTAACCTAACCTAACCTAACCTAACCTAACCTAACCTAACCTAACCTAACCTAACCTAACCTAACCTAACCTAACCTAACCTAACCTAACCTAACCTAACCTAACCTAACCTAACCTAACCTAACCTAACCTAACCTAACCTAACCTAACCTAACCTAACCTAACCTAACCTAACCTAACCTAACCTAACCTAACCTAACCTAACCTAACCTAACCTAACCTAACCTAACCTAACCTAACCTAACCTAACCTAACCTAACCTAACCTAACCTAACCTAACCTAACCTAACCTAACCTAACCTAACCTAACCTAACCTAACCTAACCTAACCTAACCTAACCTAACCTAACCTAACCTAACCTAACCTAACCTAACCTAACCTAACCTAACCTAACCTAACCTAACCTAACCTAACCTAACCTAACCTAACCTAACCTAACCTAACCTAACCTAACCTAACCTAACCTAACCTAACCTAACCTAACCTAACCTAACCTAACCTAACCTAACCTAACCTAACCTAACCTAACCTAACCTAACCTAACCTAACCTAACCTAACCTAACCTAACCTAACCTAACCTAACCTAACCTAACCTAACCTAACCTAACCTAACCTAACCTAACCTAACCTAACCTAACCTAACCTAACCTAACCTAACCTAACCTAACCTAACCTAACCTAACCTAACCTAACCTAACCTAACCTAACCTAACCTAACCTAACCTAACCTAACCTAACCTAACCTAACCTAACCTAACCTAACCTAACCTAACCTAACCTAACCTAACCTAACCTAACCTAACCTAACCTAACCTAACCTAACCTAACCTAACCTAACCTAACCTAACCTAACCTAACCTAACCTAACCTAACCTAACCTAACCTAACCTAACCTAACCTAACCTAACCTAACCTAACCTAACCTAACCTAACCTAACCTAACCTAACCTAACCTAACCTAACCTAACCTAACCTAACCTAACCTAACCTAACCTAACCTAACCTAACCTAACCTAACCTAACCTAACCTAACCTAACCTAACCTAACCTAACCTAACCTAACCTAACCTAACCTAACCTAACCTAACCTAACCTAACCTAACCTAACCTAACCTAACCTAACCTAACCTAACCTAACCTAACCTAACCTAACCTAACCTAACCTAACCTAACCTAACCTAACCTAACCTAACCTAACCTAACCTAACCTAACCTAACCTAACCTAACCTAACCTAACCTAACCTAACCTAACCTAACCTAACCTAACCTAACCTAACCTAACCTAACCTAACCTAACCTAACCTAACCTAACCTAACCTAACCTAACCTAACCTAACCTAACCTACCCTAACCTAACCTAACCTAACCTAACCTAACCTAACCTAACCTAACCTAACCTAACCTAACCTAACCTAACCTAACCTAACCTAACCTAACCTAACCTAACCTAACCTAACCTAACCTAACCTAACCTAACCTAACCTAACCTAACCTAACCTAACCTAACCTAACCTAACCTAACCTAACCTAACCTAACCTAACCTAACCTAACCTAACCTAACCTAACCTAACCTAACCTAACCTAACCTAACCTAACCTAACCTAACCTAACCTAACCTAACCTAACCTAACCTAACCTAACCTAACCTAACCTAACCTAACCTAACCTAACCTAACCTAACCTAACCTAACCTAACCTAACCTAACCTAACCTAACCTAACCTAACCTAACCTAACCTAACCTAACCTAACCTAACCTAACCTAACCTAACCTAACCTAACCTAACCTAACCTAACCTAACCTAACCTAACCTAACCTAACCTAACCTAACCTAACCTAACCTAACCTAACCTAACCTAACCTAACCTAACCTAACCTAACCTAACCTAACCTAACCTAACCTAACCTAACCTAACCTAACCTAACCTAACCTAACCTAACCTAACCTAACCTAACCTAACCTAACCTAACCTAACCTAACCTAACCTAACCTAACCTAACCTAACCTAACCTAACCTAACCTAACCTAACCTAACCTAACCTAACCTAACCTAACCTAACCTAACCTAACCTAACCTAACCTAACCTAACCTAACCTAACCTAACCTAACCTAACCTAACCTAACCTAACCTAACCTAACCTAACCTAACCTAACCTAACCTAACCTAACCTAACCTAACCTAGCCTAACCTAACCTAACCTAACCTAACCTAACCTAACCTAACCTAACCTAACCTAACCTAACCTAACCTAACCTAACCTAACCTAACCTAACCTAACCTAACCTAACCTAACCTAACCTAACCTAACCTAACCTAACCTAACCTAACCTAACCTAACCTAACCTAACCTAACCTAACCTAACCTAACCTAACCTAACCTAACCTAACCTAACCTAACCTAACCTAACCTAACCTAACCTAACCTAACCTAACCTAACCTAACCTAACCTAACCTAACCTAACCTAACCTAACCTAACCTAACCTAACCTAACCTAACCTAACCTAACCTAACCTAACCTAACCTAACCTAACCTAACCTAACCTAACCTAACCTAACCTAACCTAACCTAACCTAACCTAACCTAACCTAACCTAACCTAACCTAACCTAACCTAACCTAACCTAACCTAACCTAACCTAACCTAACCTAACCTAACCTAACCTAACCTAACCTAACCTAACCTAACCTAACCTAACCTAACCTAACCTAACCTAACCTAACCTAACCTAACCTAACCTAACCTAACCTAACCTAACCTAACCTAACCTAACCTAACCTAACCTAACCTAACCTAACCTAACCTAACCTAACCTAACCTAACCTAACCTAACCTAACCTAACCTAACCTAACCTAACCTAACCTAACCTAACCTAACCTAACCTAACCTAACCTAACCTAACCTAACCTAACCTAACCTAACCTAACCTAACCTAACCTAACCTAACCTAACCTAACCTAACCTAACCTAACCTAACCTAACCTAACCTAACCTAACCTAACCTAACCTAACCTAACCTAACCTAACCTAACCTAACCTAACCTAACCTAACCTAACCTAACCTAACCTAACCTAACCTAACCTAACCTAACCTAACCTAACCTAACCTAACCTAACCTAACCTAACCTAACCTAACCTAACCTAACCTAACCTAACCTAACCTAACCTAACCTAACCTAACCTAACCTAACCTAACCTAACCTAACCTAACCTAACCTAACCTAACCTAACCTAACCTAACCTAACCTAACCTAACCTAACCTAACCTAACCTAACCTAACCTAACCTAACCTAACCTAACCTAACCTAACCTAACCTAACCTAACCTAACCTAACCTAACCTAACCTATCCTAACCTAACCTAACCTAACCTAACCTAACCTAACCTAACCTAACCTAACCTAACCTAACCTAACCTAACCTAACCTAACCTAACCTAACCTAACCTAACCTAACCTAACCTAACCTAACCTAACCTAACCTAACCTAACCTAACCTAACCTAACCTAACCTAACTAACCTAACCTAACCTAACCTAACCTAACCTAACCTAACCTAACCTAACCTAACCTAACCTAACCTAACCTAACCTAACCTAACCTAACCTAACCTAACCTAACCTAACCTAACCTAACCTAACCTAACCTAACCTAACCTAACCTAACCTAACCTAACCTAACCTAACCTAACCTAACCTAACCTAACCTAACCTAACCTAACCTAACCTAACCTAACCTAACCTAACCTAACCTAACCTAACCTAACCTAACCTAACCTAACCTAACCTAACCTAACCTAACCTAACCTAACCTAACCTAACCTAACCTAACCTAACCTAACCTAACCTAACCTAACCTAACCTAACCTAACCTAACCTAACCTAACCTAACCTAACCTAACCTAACCTAACCTAACCTAACCTAACCTAACCTAACCTAACCTAACCTAACCTAACCTAACCTAACCTAACCTAACCTAACCTAACCTAACCTAACCTAACCTAACCTAACCTAACCTAACCTAACCTAACCTAACCTAACCTAACCTAACCTAACCTAACCTAACCTAACCTAACCTAACCTAACCTAACCTAACCTAACCTAACCTAACCTAACCTAACCTAACCTAACCTAACCTAACCTAACCTAACCTAACCTAACCTAACCTAACCTAACCTAACCTAACCTAACCTAACCTAACCTAACCTAACCTAACCTAACCTAACCTAACCTAACCTAACCTAACCTAACCTAACCTAACCTAACCTAACCTAACCTAACCTAACCTAACCTAACCTAACCTAACCTAACCTAACCTAACCTAACCTAACCTAACCTAACCTAACCTAACCTAACCTAACCTAACCTAACCTAACCTAACCTAACCTAACCTAACCTAACCTAACCTAACCTAACCTAACCTAACCTAACCTAACCTAACCTAACCTAACCTAACCTAACCTAACCTAACCTAACCTAACCTAACCTAACCTAACCTAACCTAACCTAACCTAACCTAACCTAACCTAACCTAACCTAACCTAACCTAACCTAACCTAACCTAACCTAACCTAACCTAACCTAACCTAACCTAACCTAACCTAACCTAACCTAACCTAACCTAACCTAACCTAACCTAACCTAACCTAACCTAACCTAACCTAACCTAACCTAACCTAACCTAACCTAACCTAACCTAACCTAACCTAACCTAACCTAACCTAACCTAACCTAACCTAACCTAACCTAACCTAACCTAACCTAACCTAACCTAACCTAACCTAACCTAACCTAACCTAACCTAACCTAACCTAACCTAACCTAACCTAACCTAACCTAACCTAACCTAACCTAACCTAACCTAACCTAACCTAACCTAACCTAACCTAACCTAACCTAACCTAACCTAACCTAACCTAACCTAACCTAACCTAACCTAACCTAACCTAACCTAACCTAACCTAACCTAACCTAACCTAACCTAACCTAACCTAACCTAACCTAACCTAACCTAACCTAACCTAACCTAACCTAACCTAACCTAACCTAACCTAACCTAACCTAACCTAACCTAACCTAACCTAACCTAACCTAACCTAACCTAACCTAACCTAACCTAACCTAACCTAACCTAACCTAACCTAACCTAACCTAACCTAACCTAACCTAACCTAACCTAACCTAACCTAACCTAACCTAACCTAACCTAACCTAACCTAACCTAACCTAACCTAACCTAACCTAACCTAACCTAACCTAACCTAACCTAACCTAACCTAACCTAACCTAACCTAACCTAACCTAACCTAACCTAACCTAACCTAACCTAACCTAACCTAACCT
>OX155675.1:25000-40000 GCA_944547425.1 Eupithecia centaureata
CTAACCTAACCTAACCTAACCTAACCTAACCTAACCTAACCTAACCTAACCTAACCTAACCTAACCTAACCTAACCTAACCTAACCTAACCTAACCTAACCTAACCTAACCTAACCTAACCTAACCTAACCTAACCTAACCTAACCTAACCTAACCTAACCTAACCTAACCTAACCTAACCTAACCTAACCTAACCTAACCTAACCTAACCTAACCTAACCTAACCTAACCTAACCTAACCTAACCTAACCTAACCTAACCTAACCTAACCTAACCTAACCTAACCTAACCTAACCTAACCTAACCTAACCTAACCTAACCTAACCTAACCTAACCTAACCTAACCTAACCTAACCTAACCTAACCTAACCTAACCTAACCTAACCTAACCTAACCTAACCTAACCTAACCTAACCTAACCTAACCTAACCTAACCTAACCTAACCTAACCTAACCTAACCTAACCTAACCTAACCTAACCTAACCTAACCTAACCTAACCTAACCTAACCTAACCTAACCTAACCTAACCTAACCTAACCTAACCTAACCTAACCTAACCTAACCTAACCTAACCTAACCTAACCTAACCTAACCTAACCTAACCTAACCTAACCTAACCTAACCTAACCTAACCTAACCTAACCTAACCTAACCTAACCTAACCTAACCTAACCTAACCTAACCTAACCTAACCTAACCTAACCTAACCTAACCTAACCTAACCTAACCTAACCTAACCTAACCTAACCTAACCTAACCTCACCTAACCTAACCTAACCTAACCTAACCTAACCTAACCTAACCTAACCTAACCTAACCTAACCTAACCTAACCTAACCTAACCTAACCTAACCTAACCTAACCTAACCTAACCTAACCTAACCTAACCTAACCTAACCTAACCTAACCTAACCTAACCTAACCTAACCTAACCTAACCTAACCTAACCTAACCTAACCTAACCTAACCTAACCTAACCTAACCTAACCTAACCTAACCTAACCTAACCTAACCTAACCTAACCTAACCTAACCTAACCTAACCTAACCTAACCTAACCTAACCTAACCTAACCTAACCTAACCTAACCTAACCTAACCTAACCTAACCTAACCTAACCTAACCTAACCTAACCTAACCTAACCTAACCTAACCTAACCTAACCTAACCTAACCTAACCTAACCTAACCTAACCTAACCTAACCTAACCTAACCTAACCTAACCTAACCTAACCTAACCTAACCTAACCTAACCTAACCTAACCTAACCTAACCTAACCTAACCTAACCTAACCTAACCTAACCTAACCTAACCTAACCTAACCTAACCTAACCTAACCTAACCTAACCTAACCTAACCTAACCTAACCTAACCTAACCTAACCTAACCTAACCTAACCTAACCTAACCTAACCTAACCTAACCTAACCTAACCTAACCTAACCTAACCTAACCTAACCTAACCTAACCTAACCTAACCTAACCTAACCTAACCTAACCTAACCTAACCTAACCTAACCTAACCTAACCTAACCTAACCTAACCTAACCTAACCTAACCTAACCTAACCTAACCTAACCTAACCTAACCTAACCTAACCTAACCTAACCTAACCTAACCTAACCTAACCTAACCTAACCTAACCTAACCTAACCTAACCTAACCTAACCTAACCTAACCTAACCTAACCTAACCTAACCTAACCTAACCTAACCTAACCTAACCTAACCTAACCTAACCTAACCTAACCTAACCTAACCTAACCTAACCTAACCTAACCTAACCTAACCTAACCTAACCTAACCTAACCTAACCTAACCTAACCTAACCTAACCTAACCTAACCTAACCTAACCTAACCTAACCTAACCTAACCTAACCTAACCTAACCTAACCTAACCTAACCTAACCTAACCTAACCTAACCTAACCTAACCTAACCTAACCTAACCTAACCTAACCTAACCTAACCTAACCTAACCTAACCTAACCTAACCTAACCTAACCTAACCTAACCTAACCTAACCTAACCTAACCTAACCTAACCTAACCTAACCTAACCTAACCTAACCTAACCTAACCTAACCTAACCTAACCTAACCTAACCTAACCTAACCTAACCTAACCTAACCTAACCTAACCTAACCTAACCTAACCTAACCTAACCTAACCTAACCTAACCTAACCTAACCTAACCTAACCTAACCTAACCTAACCTAACCTAACCTAACCTAACCTAACCTAACCTAACCTAACCTAACCTAACCTAACCTAACCTAACCTAACCTAACCTAACCTAACCTAACCTAACCTAACCTAACCTAACCTAACCTAACCTAACCTAACCTAACCTAACCTAACCTAACCTAACCTAACCTAACCTAACCTAACCTAACCTAACCTAACCTAACCTAACCTAACCTAACCTAACCTAACCTAACCTAACCTAACCTAACCTAACCTAACCTAACCTAACCTAACCTAACCTAACCTAACCTAACCTAACCTAACCTAACCTAACCTAACCTAACCTAACCTAACCTAACCTAACCTAACCTAACCTAACCTAACCTAACCTAACCTAACCTAACCTAACCTAACCTAACCTAACCTAACCTAACCTAACCTAACCTAACCTAACCTAACCTAACCTAACCTAACCTAACCTAACCTAACCTAACCTAACCTAACCTAACCTAACCTAACCTAACCTAACCTAACCTAACCTAACCTAACCTAACCTAACCTAACCTAACCTAACCTAACCTAACCTAACCTAACCTAACCTAACCTAACCTAACCTAACCTAACCTAACCTAACCTAACCTAACCTAACCTAACCTAACCTAACCTAACCTAACCTAACCTAACCTAACCTAACCTAACCTAACCTAACCTAACCTAACCTAACCTAACCTAACCTAACCTAACCTAACCTAACCTAACCTAACCTAACCTAACCTAACCTAACCTAACCTAACCTAACCTAACCTAACCTAACCTAACCTAACCTAACCTAACCTAACCTAACCTAACCTAACCTAACCTAACCTAACCTAACCTAACCTAACCTAACCTAACCTAACCTAACCTAACCTAACCTAACCTAACCTAACCTAACCTAACCTAACCTAACCTAACCTAACCTAACCTAACCTAACCTAACCTAACCTAACCTAACCTAACCTAACCTAACCTAACCTAACCTAACCTAACCTAACCTAACCTAACCTAACCTAACCTAACCTAACCTAACCTAACCTAACCTAACCTAACCTAACCTAACCTAACCTAACCTAACCTAACCTAACCTAACCTAACCTAACCTAACCTAACCTAACCTAACCTAACCTAACCTAACCTAACCTAACCTAACCTAACCTAACCTAACCTAACCTAACCTAACCTAACCTAACCTAACCTAACCTAACCTAACCTAACCTAACCTAACCTAACCTAACCTAACCTAACCTAACCTAACCTAACCTAACCTAACCTAACCTAACCTAACCTAACCTAACCTAACCTAACCTAACCTAACCTAACCTAACCTAACCTAACCTAACCTAACCTAACCTAACCTAACCTAACCTAACCTAACCTAACCTAACCTAACCTAACCTAACCTAACCTAACCTAACCTAACCTAACCTAACCTAACCTAACCTAACCTAACCTAACCTAACCTAACCTAACCTAACCTAACCTAACCTAACCTAACCTAACCTAACCTAACCTAACCTAACCTAACCTAACCTAACCTAACCTAACCTAACCTAACCTAACCTAACCTAACCTAACCTAACCTAACCTAACCTAACCTAACCTAACCTAACCTAACCTAACCTAACCTAACCTAACCTAACCTAACCTAACCTAACCTAACCTAACCTAACCTAACCTAACCTAACCTAACCTAACCTAACCTAACCTAACCTAACCTAACCTAACCTAACCTAACCTAACCTAACCTAACCTAACCTAACCTAACCTAACCTAACCTAACCTAACCTAACCTAACCTAACCTAACCTAACCTAACCTAACCTAACCTAACCTAACCTAACCTAACCTAACCTAACCTAACTTAACCTAACCTAACCTAACCTAACCTAACCTAACCTAACCTAACCTAACCTAACCTAACCTAACCTAACCTAACCTAACCTAACCTAACCTAACCTAACCTAACCTAACCTAACCTAACCTAACCTAACCTAACCTAACCTAACCTAACCTAACCTAACCTAACCTAACCTAACCTAACCTAACCTAACCTAACCTAACCTAACCTAACCTAACCTAACCTAACCTAACCTAACCTAACCTAACCTAACCTAACCTAACCTAACCTAACCTAACCTAACCTAACCTAACCTAACCTAACCTAACCTAACCTAACCTAACCTAACCTAACCTAACCTAACCTAACCTAACCTAACCTAACCTAACCTAACCTAACCTAACCTAACCTAACCTAACCTAACCTAACCTAACCTAACCTAACCTAACCTAACCTAACCTAACCTAACCTAACCTAACCTAACCTAACCTAACCTAACCTAACCTAACCTAACCTAACCTAACCTAACCTAACCTAACCTAACCTAACCTAACCTAACCTAACCTAACCTAACCTAACCTAACCTAACCTAACCTAACCTAACCTAACCTAACCTAACCTAACCTAACCTAACCTAACCTAACCTAACCTAACCTAACCTAACCTAACCTAACCTAACCTAACCTAACCTAACCTAACCTAACCTAACCTAACCTAACCTAACCTAACCTAACCTAACCTAACCTAACCTAACCTAACCTAACCTAACCTAACCTAACCTAACCTAACCTAACCTAACCTAACCTAACCTAACCTAACCTAACCTAACCTAACCTAACCTAACCTAACCTAACCTAACCTAACCTAACCTAACCTAACCTAACCTAACCTAACCTAACCTAACCTAACCTAACCTAACCTAACCTAACCTAACCTAACCTAACCTAACCTAACCTAACCTAACCTAACCTAACCTAACCTAACCTAACCTAACCTAACCTAACCTAACCTAACCTAACCTAACCTAACCTAACCTAACCTAACCTAACCTAACCTAACCTAACCTAACCTAACCTAACCTAACCTAACCTAACCTAACCTAACCTAACCTAACCTAACCTAACCTAACCTAACCTAACCTAACCTAACCTAACCTAACCTAACCTAACCTAACCTAACCTAACCTAACCTAACCTAACCTAACCTAACCTAACCTAACCTAACCTAACCTAACCTAACCTAACCTAACCTAACCTAACCTAACCTAACCTAACCTAACCTAACCTAACCTAACCTAACCTAACCTAACCTAACCTAACCTAACCTAACCTAACCTAACCTAACCTAACCTAACCTAACCTAACCTAACCTAACCTAACCTAACCTAACCTAACCTAACCTAACCTAACCTAACCTAACCTAACCTAACCTAACCTAACCTAACCTAACCTAACCTAACCTAACCTAACCTAACCTAACCTAACCTAACCTAACCTAACCTAACCTAACCTAACCTAACCTAACCTAACCTAACCTAACCTAACCTAACCTAACCTAACCTAACCTAACCTAACCTAACCTAACCTAACCTAACCTAACCTAACCTAACCTAACCTAACCTAACCTAACCTAACCTAACCTAACCTAACCTAACCTAACCTAACCTAACCTAACCTAACCTAACCTAACCTAACCTAACCTAACCTAACCTAACCTAACCTAACCTAACCTAACCTAACCTAACCTAACCTAACCTAACCTAACCTAACCTAACCTAACCTAACCTAACCTAACCTAACCTAACCTAACCTAACCTAACCTAACCTAACCTAACCTAACCTAACCTAACCTAACCTAACCTAACCTAACCTAACCTAACCTAACCTAACCTAACCTAACCTAACCTAACCTAACCTAACCTAACCTAACCTAACCTAACCTAACCTAACCTAACCTAACCTAACCTAACCTAACCTAACCTAACCTAACCTAACCTAACCTAACCTAACCTAACCTAACCTAACCTAACCTAACCTAACCTAACCTAACCTAACCTAACCTAACCTAACCTAACCTAACCTAACCTAACCTAACCTAACCTAACCTAACCTAACCTAACCTAACCTAACCTAACCTAACCTAACCTAACCTAACCTAACCTAACCTAACCTAACCTAACCTAACCTAACCTAACCTAACCTAACCTAACCTAACCTAACCTAACCTAACCTAACCTAACCTAACCTAACCTAACCTAACCTAACCTAACCTAACCTAACCTAACCTAACCTAACCTAACCTAACCTAACCTAACCTAACCTAACCTAACCTAACCTAACCTAACCTAACCTAACCTAACCTAACCTAACCTAACCTAACCTAACCTAACCTAACCTAACCTAACCTAACCTAACCTAACCTAACCTAACCTAACCTAACCTAACCTAACCTAACCTAACCTAACCTAACCTAACCTAACCTAACCTAACCTAACCTAACCTAACCTAACCTAACCTAACCTAACCTAACCTAACCTAACCTAACCTAACCTAACCTAACCTAACCTAACCTAACCTAACCTAACCTAACCTAACCTAACCTAACCTAACCTAACCTAACCTAACCTAACCTAACCTAACCTAACCTAACCTAACCTAACCTAACCTAACCTAACCTAACCTAACCTAACCTAACCTAACCTAACCTAACCTAACCTAACCTAACCTAACCTAACCTAACCTAACCTAACCTAACCTAACCTAACCTAACCTAACCTAACCTAACCTAACCTAACCTAACCTAACCTAACCTAACCTAACCTAACCTAACCTAACCTAACCTAACCTAACCTAACCTAACCTAACCTAACCTAACCTAACCTAACCTAACCTAACCTAACCTAACCTAACCTAACCTAACCTAACCTAACCTAACCTAACCTAACCTAACCTAACCTAACCTAACCTAACCTAACCTAACCTAACCTAACCTAACCTAACCTAACCTAACCTAACCTAACCTAACCTAACCTAACCTAACCTAACCTAACCTAACCTAACCTAACCTAACCTAACCTAACCTAACCTAACCTAACCTAACCTAACCTAACCTAACCTAACCTAACCTAACCTAACCTAACCTAACCTAACCTAACCTAACCTAACCTAACCTAACCTAACCTAACCTAACCTAACCTAACCTAACCTAACCTAACCTAACCTAACCTAACCTAACCTAACCTAACCTAACCTAACCTAACCTAACCTAACCTAACCTAACCTAACCTAACCTAACCTAACCTAACCTAACCTAACCTAACCTAACCTAACCTAACCTAACCTAACCTAACCTAACCTAACCTAACCTAACCTAACCTAACCTAACCTAACCTAACCTAACCTAACCTAACCTAACCTAACCTAACCTAACCTAACCTAACCTAACCTAACCTAACCTAACCTAACCTAACCTAACCTAACCTAACCTAACCTAACCTAACCTAACCTAACCTAACCTAACCTAACCTAACCTAACCTAACCTAACCTAACCTAACCTAACCTAACCTAACCTAACCTAACCTAACCTAACCTAACCTAACCTAACCTAACCTAACCTAACCTAACCTAACCTAACCTAACCTAACCTAACCTAACCTAACCTAACCTAACCTAACCTAACCTAACCTAACCTAACCTAACCTAACCTAACCTAACCTAACCTAACCTAACCTAACCTAACCTAACCTAACCTAACCTAACCTAACCTAACCTAACCTAACCTAACCTAACCTAACCTAACCTAACCTAACCTAACCTAACCTAACCTAACCTAACCTAACCTAACCTAACCTAACCTAACCTAACCTAACCTAACCTAACCTAACCTAACCTAACCTAACCTAACCTAACCTAACCTAACCTAACCTAACCTAACCTAACCTAACCTAACCTAACCTAACCTAACCTAACCTAACCTAACCTAACCTAACCTAACCTAACCTAACCTAACCTAACCTAACCTAACCTAACCTAACCTAACCTAACCTAACCTAACCTAACCTAACCTAACCTAACCTAACCTAACCTAACCTAACCTAACCTAACCTAACCTAACCTAACCTAACCTAACCTAACCTAACCTAACCTAACCTAACATAACCTAACCTAACCTAACCTAACCTAACCTAACCTAACCTAACCTAACCTAACCTAACCTAACCTAACCTAACCTAACCTAACCTAACCTAACCTAACCTAACCTAACCTAACCTAACCTAACCTAACCTAACCTAACCTAACCTAACCTAACCTAACCTAACCTAACCTAACCTAACCTAACCTAACCTAACCTAACCTAACCTAACCTAACCTAACTAACCTAACCTAACCTAACCTAACCTAACCTAACCTAACCTAACCTAACCTAACCTAACCTAACCTAACCTAACCTAACCTAACCTAACCTAACCTAACCTAACCTAACCTAACCTAACCTAACCTAACCTAACCTAACCTAACCTAACCTAACCTAACCTAACCCAGTCGCTCTCCAAGTCTCCTCGCGATCGGCAGGGCAAGCAAGTTTTCGGCAAACTTGCCAACTTGCCGACCCCCACATTTTAGGGCAAGTTTAGTTTCCATTCTGGCAATAGTGCAAGTTAACTCTCCACTTCAGCAAGTTCAATTGCCACTTTGGCAACAGTGCAACTCAAGTGGCCGCTCGAGGCAAGTTCAGTGTCCACTTCAGCAAGTCCACTTGCCACTTTGGCACTTGTGCAACTTACATTGCCAGGCAAGTTTTGCTGCCACTTAGTCATCATCCGGACAACAGTGCAAGTGCTTTCCCTCATCAGCAAGTTCAATTGCCACTTTGGCAACAGTGCAACTCAAGTGGCCGCTCGAGGCAAGTTCAGTGTCAACTTCAGCAAGCTCACTTGCCATTTTGGCACTCGTGCAACTTACATTGTCTGGCAAGTTTTGCTGCCACTTATCATCCGGACAACGGTGCAAGTGCTTTCCCTCATCAGCAAGTTCAATCGCCATATCGGCAACAGTGCAACTCAAGTGGCCGCTCGAGGCAAGTTCAGTGTCCATTTCGGCAATAGTGCAAGCCAACTCACCACTTCAGCAAGTCCACTTGCCACTTCAGCACTTGTGCAACTTGCATTGCCTGGCAAGTTTAGCTGCCACTCAGTCATCATCCGGATAACAGTTTCTTCGTTACATTTCAACAACAAACCAACAAAGCCTGCAAACATGCCTATAGCAAGATCTCCAACGCGGCGACCACCATCTTTGCCTTCTCAGGCTCCAGAAATGACCCAACAGGACTCCGCAAACCCGTTAACTCAACCCAATATAGCAGCCTGTAGCCAAGAATCATCACCGACTCCTACCACTTCACAAGATATATGCCAGCAAAACCTTAACAGTCCTGACATCCAATTTTACCTATCAGGATCCGAAGATTCAATGGCTGCAACAGAAAACAACCCCAGTGATGACTTTACGCACCAAGTCACAAGTCAAGCACAAAAAATTAAGGCCCTGCTCAAAGAAGGGAAGAGTCTTACTAAGACCAATAAGGAAAACATCGTGAAAATATGCGATAGTCTCATCTCATCCGCGCATGCATTAGCCACCACCCGATCAGACAGAATCATGTGTGAGCCCCACGACTCTTCCCTTCAAAAACAGGATACACTGAACACACTCAAAGAAAAAATGGAAACTGAGCTGCAAGACATCAAGAATCTCATCAACAAAAGTGTTTCTATGCTGCACTCCCTGAACTCCAACCTGCCACCTCAAGCTGAACCAGGAAATCTTAGCCGCCCTGCTGTCGACCACAACAAAAATTTAGCTGTAAGTGACCCTAAAAATATTGCTCATTCCTACAGGCCTGCAATCATAATATCCCCAAAAGGCGAAGTAACAAGTCATAATGACACTCTTCAGGCCTGGAGGAAGAGCGTCTGCTTCACAGACACCAACTTCTCTCCAGCCAACATTAAATTCACATCTAACAATAAGATTGTAGCAGAATTTGATAAAAACGAGCATGTTGAAGCCGTTCTCAAAAAGATTGACAACCCAAGCTCTGAGATCACTGCCAGGTCCACATCCAGCCTGAAACCAATGTTTGTTCTCAAAGGCATTTCAAAAAACATCTCTACTGAAAGTCTTACTGATACCATCTGCGGACAGAATGACTGCATCAAAAAAACCCTGCTAGGTTGGGATGACATTTCCCTGAAATTCATTCAGCGCAATAGAAACGAAAACCTTTACAATGCAATCTTCATGACCACCCCTTCAGTTTGGAAAGCCATTGTTGAGGCTGAACACATCAATATTAACCACCAACGTGTCCATGTCTCGAACCATATCCCTCTGCTACAGTGCTTCAAATGCCTTCAATTCGGCCACACCAAAAACCGATGCAATAATACCCTTATTGTATGCTCCCACTGCTCATCAACCCAACATACTTACAAGGACTGCCCAGTCAAAGCCGACTCGTCTAAAGCCAACTGTCACAATTGCTCAGAATTTAATAAAAAACACAACACCAACAAAAACTCCACCCATAGTGCCACCTCGATGCACTGCCCCCGTTTAATATCCATGAAGAATAGAACCCTGCAACGGGTCAACTATGGCGTCTAAGCCACTTCAACTTCTACAAATTAACCTAGGTCGTAGCAGAAATGCACTTCATGAACTACTCAATCATATCCATAATACTCCTCTAGATCTCATCTCAATCACGGAACCATACATCGGCAACTCACAATCTTTCAATAACAACATTCCTGGCTTTTCATCATATCAATTCCCCACATCAAGGCCCATCAAATCACTCATCTTATTGAACAACAAAGCCTTCAGTGCCATAGGAATATCTGAGTATTCAAACTCAAATATTTGCATCATCAAAGCTAACAACTTATCAGGCAAAACTGTTTACTTCATATCCGTCTATATCGAACCCAGAACTGACGAACATCTCATCATCAACAAATTAGACTTCTTCCTGGACAAAACCCGTGGCTCAACTCACATCATTTGCGGAGACTTCAATGGATGGCACACAGCGTGGGGGTCAATTACTAATAACAGAAGAGGAAACGCCATATATGATCTCATCACCTTACACACCCTATCCATTCACAATAACGGCAACACCCCCACTTTCGAAACTATTACTCACGGAAGACACAGGGAATCCATCATAGACCTCACCATCACTAGCACCAATCATCAGCTTTCCATCTCGCAGTGGAAAATCAACAAGCACATCTGCCCCTCCTCTGATCACAATGCCATCCAGTTTAACATCCATCTCACCGATTTCCTACCTGATCGCAACATCAAATTATCCACTTTCAAATACAGCACACCATCTACATGGAACACTCACCTTGTAGAGAGATTCTCCACAGAAATAGGCAATCATCTCCCCCCTCTAACTGACAACATTAACCAACTCTCAGCCGAACAACTGGAAGACTATACAATCAGTCTCACTCAAACCATACAAAATGCCTGCGACAAGGTTCTGCCTAGACCATTAAAACGATCCTCACGCGCTCCATGGTGGAACGACGATCTCACTAAACTCAAGCTAGAAGTCATTAAAAACCATCATAAACTCATCAAGCTCAAACGACGAAATCTATCACTAACTGACATCTTAGACAAAAGACAGGAGCTGAAAAAGAAATACGCAGATGCCATATGTTCCGCTTCTACTGAGAACTTCAAAGAATTCTGCAGCGCCCAAAAGAAAGAGGATGTTTGGTCAATCACTAACAGACTGATCAAAACAAAACCTCTTTCTCAGTCACCCTGCACCCTCAAGCTAGATGACGGCTCCTACACTACTGACCCCACAGACACTGCCAACGCACTGCTCCATAAATTTTACCCTGATGATTCCCCTGACATCTCTCCCTTCCAAAATTCCCTTCGTAATGCCATGTCAAAACCGATTGACACCTCTCCTGAACCCCCCTTCACTTCATCAGAAATCATCGAGTGCCTCAAAACAATGAGTCACAAACGTGCTCCTGGATCAGATCACCTTACATCAGACATATGCTATCATTTTGCCATCACATACCCAAACATAATCACAAATCTCATGAATCAGTGTCTCATCTTAGAATACTTTCCCAAAATCTGGAAAACAGCTATAGTAAAAATCATTCCCAAACACAATAAAACAAACTTCACTGAAACATCTTCTTTTCGCCCCATAGGTCTTATTAACGTCTTCGGCAAGCTATTAGAAAAATTGATCTCAAACAGACTCACTTACCATATAAACACACACAACCATAACTGCAAGAATCAATACGGCTTTAAATTACAAACCTCTTCTACCCACGCCCTCAATAACGCACTTAACATCATAACCACTGCCAAAACCAACCACGAACACTCCATTGCTGTATCCCTAGACATTAAGTCCGCCTTTGACACTGCATGGTGGCCGGCAATCTTCAAAAGACTACGTGACATTGACTGCCCTAGAAATATCTACAGGATATTACTCAATTATATTTCAGACCGAAATGTGCAATTGAACTTCTCCAATTGCAACGTTTCAAAATCCATGACCATGGGCTGCATTCAGGGATCCGTGTGCGGTCCTCTCCTCTGGAACCTTCTTTTAGATGACTTACTCACAAGAACCTTTCCCGATGGATGCCACATTCAGGCCTACGCTGATGACATACTTCTCATCTCCCACTCGCCTGATCTCAATGTTCTTCAATCACAAACCAATAGTGCCCTCCAATCAATCGCTACCTGGGGCGAAAGCATCAAACTCAAATTCTCACCAGACAAGTCCCAATTCACAGCTTTCTCTTTAAAATCTTCCAAATGCATTCTAACCATACAAGGACAAACTATCCCTCATTCAAAACATCTTAAATACCTAGGAGTAACCATAGACAGCAAACTTAATTTTACAAAACACGTTCTTCATACATTAGACAAAACCAAAAAGCTCTTTAACAAACTAGCCACTTATATCAGGCCCACATGGGGAATTCATCCTGACAACGTCAAAATAATTTACAACCACGTCATTGAACCCATAATTTGCTACGCCGCAGGAATTTGGGCCATTCCTGCTCTGAAACATAAATTCATCATCAAAAAATGTTTATCTCAACAAAGACTATTTGCCATCAAATGCGTACAAGGCTTCAAAACTTTGAGCACAGCCGCTTCCATCTCTATTGCTCAACTCACCCCATTACCTGCCAAAATAGCTGAAGTGGGAGACATCGAATCCTCCAAACTCATAGGCTCATCTCGCTTCACCCCCAATGACATTCCCATCGAAAAAACCGCTCCCACAAATTCTCTTCTACACCCATCTCTAAGGCAAGGCATCACCTACAATGAAATATCATCCGCTTCAGAATTTTCTAAAATAAATCTCCAAAACACATATCAAATTTACACGGATGGCAGTGGACATAGCGGCAAAGTGGGAGCAGCTTTTGTCATCATCAGCCCAAAAGGTCACAACACAATCAAGAAACTTAAACTGCACGACTTCTGCTCAGTATTTCAAGCTGAAATGCTGGCCATATTACACGCCTGTAAATGGATTTCCATAAACAGACCACCCAATACAATAATTTTCTCTGACAGTCTATCCAGCCTCATTGAATTAAGCAACCCAAACAGCAACAACTCTCTGGCAGTACAAATACACAAAATCTTGCACAACATATCATTTTATAACATCAAAATTGACTTTTCTTGGATCAGAGGCCACTCAGATATCCACGGCAATGACCTCGCTGATACCGCAGCGAAATCCGCAGCACTCCTTCACAAACAACCTGACTACTTTCACATCCCCATAAGCTTTGTCAAACATCAGAACAAAGTACTATCACTAAAATCTCAATCAGACCTATTTCTCACCACCTCGTACACTAAAACGATATTTCCTACTTACGATGATTTACTTAATTATGTCACTCTAGTCAGGCCAAATTTTGCAATAACACAGATACTCACTAACCATGGCTATCATAAAGAATATTTACACAGATTCAAAATAGTACAGGACAATCTATGCCCTTGTGACAACAAGACTATACAATCTTTATCTCACCTCATAGAGTCTTGTCCTGAATTCCAGTCCACCAGAGTCTCCCACCTCGTAGCCGCAAAAAACTTGCCGAATCCATCCTATCCATATAACATCTCTGAAATCATCTCTTCGCCTCTCACCATCGACACATTCCACTCTCATATCTTCAATATCATTACCAACCTCAAAACTTTCAACAACACTTAGCTTCATTCTGCGTACATCCATGGCAAGTTGACTTGCCTCTTCACGGTCAGTCGGTCGGTTGCATTGTGCAGCACCATGGCAGGTGAGCTTGCCATAATGTCTCCGATCCGGTTTGACTTTCTTGCCACCTGGTGGGCAGGGCAAGCCGAAGCTTGTTATCTGGCAAGTGAACTTGCCTTCCTAACATAAACACTGCGCACTTCCATGGCAAGTTGACTTGCCTCTTCACGGGCAGACAGTTGCATTGTGCAGCACAATGGCAAGTGAGCTTGCCATAATGTCTCTGCATTGTTTTGATTTTCTTGCCACCTGGAGGGCAAGGCAAGCTGAAGCTTGTTATCGGGCAAATCAACTGCCTTCTCAACATAAATACTGCGCACTACCGTGGCAAGTTGACTTGCCCTTCACAGCAGGAAAGCTTGCCAAGTTACAGTCAGTGACCTCGGAGCACACACCCCTGTATCAAAAATTTGTTCCTTGTAATAACAGGGTTCTCTGTATCATAGTTAGTTTAGATTTAGTCAATTAGAATAATCCTTTGTAATTGAGAAAAAAAAAAAAAAAAAAAAAAAAAACAAACAAAAAAAAAAAAAAAAAAAAAAAAAA